>JALJSC010000028.1:425207-505641 GCA_023969325.1 Oryzias curvinotus
TGCATCGTGGGTTCTCTCGCTGATCTCCGGCTTCCTCCCACGTCGGCAAAACATGCTTCAAGGTTAACTGGTAACTCTAAATTGTCCAATAGGTGTGCAGAGTGAAGGGGGTGTGGATTGGTGGACCTTCTACCCTGTGATAGACGTGCCGACCTGTCCAGGTGACTCCACCATCCTTGCGCCCACAAGTGGCCAGGATAGGCTCCACACTCCCTGTGACCCCGAACAGGGAAAAAAACATAATATAAAATGAGAAAGAACTTAAAGTTCCTTAATATTTAACTTTTTCTGTAAATGACTTTAGTAAAACTGTTTTATTAGAACTAAAGAAACACCAATCTACCACATACACACGGATCTACATGTGTGTAAAACGAGCCCTTTGTCATATTGGAAGAACTACAAAGTCTGACAATTAAAGTTTTTTTTCTTTTTAATTCCTTTCTGGCAAATTAAAAACTTTTTTAAAAGGCTCTTTTGAAGGAAACAAGTGTTTGAGGGTGTTACAGATGAGACACAGATGGGCATCAATTTATATGAAAGTTAAATATGAAAAAAAGGAAAACGTATGGTTTACAAAACAGAGAACGACAAAAATGAGGAACTTTTTCTGTCGCGAACGCCAACACGCAAGGACGAACTCGGTGGAGCAAAAGTAGGTAGAATCAGGAGACGACGAAGGAAGGGAAATAACGGTGGGTCAAAGACGAGGTAGATGTTAGAGAGACGTGGGAATAGAGTGAAGAGTTAATAAAAAACAAAACAAGGGGGAAGATTTTAAGAGAGTGACAGCAGAGACCGGGAGGTGGCATGTTGCATGGCTGTCTCTTCGTGGTCGACAGTGCCTTTAATCAAAACTACTAAGGCACCTGCCGGCCACCATCGCCATGTGCCCTAGCAACGGCTTCACGCCGTGGGCAGTGAGGTGATCAATCAGAGTCGGTGGCTCCACTGGCCCATATTAACACACACACTCACACACACAAAAAGCCTAATCGACAGTGGATGAATTGGAAAACGCTCTGGTTTAGGAGTCACCTACTTCCTCATCTGCATTAATCAACTGTCCACATGATCCTCATCTCATGCAGACCGCCTTTTCTCCTTCTTCCACTTACATTTCTTTATTGCATCAATGTGGGGCAGGTTCCCTAAACCTGTATTCAGTTGTTTGTTTTGAAGGTGAACCCTAGTTTCATCTCGAGCTTCTGTTTCAACCAAAAAGGAATAGCAAAGAGGTTAGTGAGGGGAAAGGTTCACTTAGGGAGCTCTTGCCAAAGTTAAGTAAATAGCTGCCACTCTGGTGGTTCTGCACATAGTCTGGTCCATCTGGTAGTTGGCTTTCTTTAATGCTTTGGGGGAACCAGGACAACTTAAAGTAATGGAATCCTGGTAGCCATTGCCATCAAAAACAGGGTCCAAAAGTGGATGGAATAATGTGGAGGAAAATAATTGTAAGCATAAACACATCGCACGGCAGCAAAGACAGGCTGGGTGAAAACAAGGATTTGTGCTGTGAAGGCGGGCAGACATTCAGACACATGAAATTTTACTTTTCTAATGTGTGTCCTGGATACAACCAATAGCTCCAAACATGCAAATGTCAACAGTAAGCTTCTGTTGGCAGTCAGTGCTGTAGTGTAAGTCTTTAAAAATAAAGCCTCAGCACTGGGATTTCTTATCCCCCAAACTGCCCTCAGAAGGCTTTTTTTGTTAGTTTGATGGCTGTATTTCACTATTTGGATTTGTATTCAGAATGTGACACTTTTTGCATATAAGGGTAGAATATCGAATATTAGGTAAAGAGGGGTTTTGTTAATAGCAGGTAGACTCCGGAAATTTCATTAACATCAACGGAAAAAGCCTTATACAGGCTTAATGTTCCTGACAAGTCAGTTTTCCAGTGTTACTTCTAAGTGACTTGCAATACATGTGACATAAAGCAATCCCAGTTGTTTGACTGGACCGAGAAGCTATCTTTTCGCTATGGCAATAAAGATCATAATGGATTAACTGCAGCTGCTTTAAAGAATCTTAACCGGAGTCCAAAGTGCAGACTTTCTAGGAGTCTCACCAAGATTGCAGATCTCTGAGTTTGCTTTTAAACCTTAGTCACAAATCCTTTACCGTGTAATGGAGGTGAAAATGGACAAACATATACAGGACGAGGTGCCTCAAGAAATATCAACGACGTACATCGCTTCGGTAACATGTAGAGGGAAATTGGTCATTCACATTTTTTCAGGTCGAAGCAAACACCTCTACAACTCGCAAAGGGTGAACAAGGGTGAAGTTAATACCCCTCAAATCCGACACACCTGTTAGTGTGTTCAAGAGGAAATCCAAACAATCAGAGCCTAGTTTTGTGTGGACATGTTAATGGAAGTCCAGTACAGGCACTTACATATCACCTGCTTAACCTGTACATGCAGCGTTTACACAACACAACGGTAAGTAAGGAAACAGTGCACGCACCTTACAGATTACTAGGCATAAGGACATCATATGACAGGATCATCTATTCTTATAAATGCATGCAACTTAACATTAGCTTTAGGAATAATTCACGATACACCTACCCCATGCACGATAATGGTACATTCCATATTTCTTGCTTAAGGTGGTCCATGAGTCTCAAGGGAACTGCAAGACACACCTGCGCTCCCCTTAAGAAGCAGTCGCTCCCATCTACAGCCTTATATAGGCCTGGACACCCAAAGACCTGCAGCACCTGTACGGGTCAACCTCCATACAGGTGCCTTTGGATCACGAAACGTCATCCGAGTAACTTTCTTCCGTTCAACAGCCGATGGGATGTTTTTTGCTATATTTTTTTCTATAAATTCAAGTTGAATATGGGGTTTGTCCTGTTATTATCAAATGTGATGCAATGTTTTGTTAATGAACAGGTTGTGTGTTACGTCATTTGTGCAAGTGTTGGCAGTCCTTATGAGCCATCAACTAAAGAAATGTGTTTGACTTTGTTCCTAATTATTTTACCGAAAGGCTAAAAAAGATTTTTTCTCTACTTTGAGTTCACCGCTGGCAAAGAAACAGGAAACAAGGCTGTTTTTGTAACGACTGCTTCAAAGGTGTGGCCCAAAACGACTAACCAGCTGTCATATGAGCACATGCAAATGTCAATGACCCGGCGCTCGTCAGAACGAGCGCTTCAGGATTCTTGACTTTTCATTAAGTGGTGCCTCAGGTTTGGAATGTGCCATGCAGCTCTGCAGAGTGTGAACAAATACGGCAGAACTAATGGTATTTTGCGTTGGCCTTGCTCTTTGTGTGAAGTGTTGATTAACAAATGCTAACAAGTGCAAGCACATTAAACTAAGTGCTGAACAGACAGAGCAGGTCTGCACTGTCACTGCCAGGCACTTTGAAGTAAACGCTCCAGTCAGTATGCAAAGTAAAGCCTCTTAGAAGTTCTCCAGTTTTAATTCCTTTGATATTCCAGTTAATGTTATGTGCTGTATAATGTTGTGTTAATCAGAGCAGCTCAGGGGGCTGCAGGCGGCATAACAGGTTTGCTTCTGACCTTCATTTTCCAGTATTGGCCACTGAATGACTCATCTCAGGTTTGTGCGACAGAAAAAGCTGTGAGTTCATTGTATTTCCAGCCTTGCTGCACCACTTTCTTTTGGTTTAGAACTGTAGACAGCACATTTAATAAAGTTTTTAATTTGTCTTTCATTATGGAGCTTTTATTTTCTCCTCTTTTGGAGCAGAATGTGTTGTTTTGGTAAGCCTAAATATATTGTCGTGTTTTTACAGACAGCTGCTCACTCTAAACATCCCGATTGTTCCTCACACAAAGCCTCTGGATCCAGAGAAAGAATTATTCTCAAACCATTCTTTTTGTTCGCTTCTTTTGCTGCACTGAGACTGATGAAAATGGAGTTCTGATAAAGCTCCAAAATCCACAAATGAGAAGCAAAGACGGCAGAGCCAGGACAGAAAAGCTATGAAATCTGATACCAGTCTTGGAAACACTGAGGATTTTCATATTTGGTGGATTTCTTCAAGCTTGTATGGGCAGGGGTTAGAGATTTACTTTCTTTTGCAACCATTTTCTCGCTCTTTTTCACGTCAATGTATTACAGCTTAATGACACATGGAGAAGGCATCCAATGCATGAAATATGAACATGGGGTTTCTTCCACAAGGTTTGAGGTTACATTTTGGCGTTGGACTGCTTTGTTCGTGTAGCCAACAAATAAATGTCTTGCATTAAGCTAAAGACTTTAGTCAGACTTTATTAACCATAACTCTAAAACTAGCTTGTAGAACACTACATGTTAGCCACAACAGAAGTGTTGTCAGAATCATTAAAACACATCACTCCTGTGTTAGCTTCACTTCACTGGCTCCCAGTTGATTCTAGAATTAAGTTCAAAATCCTCCTGTTAACCTATAAGGCCTTAGATGGTATGGTCCCATCTCATAATAAAGACCTCATTGTGCCTTACCAACCAAACAGAACACTTTAGTCACAAAATGCAGGACTGCTTGTGGTTCCTAGAGTTAGTAAAAGTACAGTTGGAGGTAGAGCGTTTAGCCACCAAGCCCCTGTTTTATGGAATAAACTCCCAGCTCATGTAAGAGAGACTACTTTGTACATTCAAAGTTAGGCTTAAAACATTCCTCTTTGGACAGTCTTATTGTCAGACTAGCAAGTAGAGATAAGATCGGGCCTAAAAAATCCGGCCCGACCCGACACAGGCCCGCGGGCATTAAAGCCGAACTCGGACCGAACCCGACCAATTAACTTGATTTGCAGGACCGAGCCCGAAGCAAACCCGAAATTTCAATTTAACCCATAGGATTTTTGGCAGAAAAAAAATCGCCAGATTTCTTAAAGGTAAAATAATCTACATATTTTTATGATCATGAAAGTTATTTTCTTTCGAACAGAGAGTGGTTGCTGCAGCTGCGCGCGTATAAACTAGCTGTTGTGGCATAGAGTTCCGCTGGAAGCGCTGCGCATAGGTTCCTCCCTCCATGATAAATGCATTTGCACAATGAAATAACGCTGGAACACAGAATAAGAGGCCAGAACAGAGAGAGTGACAGAGAGATCTTGATGCGCACTCGCTTCATTACGCTGAGAAATACTGCAGCTGCGGCGGTGCCTTTTCAGTTTGCCTTTTCAGTTTCCCTGTCTGAAGTTTCTCCTTGACTTCCTGCTGCTCCATATCGGGGATCCCTAAACAAAATAGATGCGGTCTTGCGGAGGGAAGATTACATTCACGACACGTGCGCAGAGCTGCGGGTGGCCGGCGCCCCCCCTCGTTCTGCCAGTTGCTGGACCACAGTATATGTCAATCAACGGTGGGCTGGTGACTGGTGGGAGGGGGCGGAGTCTACCTGTATGTGTGTGTGTGGGTGTGTGCGCTAGGGGAACGTTCTCCCTCTGAGTAAGAAGCTGGCTGTGCCTTTCGGTTCGTGCGGTAACCGTTCTGACAAAAAGGATTAATAAAGAGCTGTTTGACAACCGCCGCTCGCCACGCGCCCCCAGCCGTCCCCCCGTCTCCATCTGGACGAAGCCCATCTGCTGGACTATTCAAACATGTAGTTGTAGAGTTAGATAAGTTAATTCTTCTCTAAGAGTTCTGGTGCATCGCCTGTCTGTCCTGTGGGAGGAATCGTCCTTCATGTGGACATTCCTGAGGTTTCTCCTTTTTTTCCAGAACCTTTTTTTTTGGGAGTTTTTCCTTACAGAGAAGGAGGGTCTAAGAGCAGGAAGGTCCAGTTTAGTTTAGTCTGTTTAGTTAGTTCAGTTTAGAATTGTCCTATTGAATTCTATGAATTCATGATCCTTATGATTTTAGGTTTACTTTACAATTACCAGTATGAAGCCCATTGAGACGACTGTTGCTGTGAATTTGGGCTGTATGTAATAAAATTAAACTGAATTGAATTTGCCAAATAATGTTATTTCAATTAATTTTTTTAATAAACCATCAACGTTTTCATGTTCAGAACACAGTGGATTCATAAATGATCGTCGCAAAACGCTCATAGAAATGAGATTTTCAGATAGTGAAATTGATGCCTGCAGATGATTGGAGCATTTTTTTCCTGATTCGTGTGTTGCTTTTGTGATGATTCTTATCTGATTAAACAATCAGTTTCTATTGTTGTGTCTGAGACAACAGTAGAGTTGGTTCTTTCTGCCAAACTATCTCTTGAATGCAGAAAGTTTTTAACTACAGGAAACTCTTTCTAACTGCTGTAGTGCCCGGGTTACTTCAGTCTGATCCTAAAGTCAGAAACGAACATTGCTGCTATTTGATTTTTTAGTAACTGGGAGCCTTCAGCCATCGGCCAGATCTCTTGTGGAAGCAGCTCCCCACTTTGCTGTAGAAAAGCAACTTATGTGTACAGCAGCTTTAATAGTCAGAGGCATTTGGAAGGGCTTTGCTGAGGTGCAGAGAGCACTGGCAGCAATCAAACAAAAAGTTTTTAAAAATAGGAGACAGCTGGATGCTGAAGGAGGCATTCTCAATTTCAATTTAAGTTGAAAACAGATAGAGTACTGGAGTATTCCCTCTGGAAAGTTCTGTCCTGATCCAGATCTGGTTTCTTCTTATGGTACTCTTGGTTTGGCAGGTGTGGAATGTCACCTGAACTGTGATTTGGACCAAACAAGTAAACACTTGTGACACTGAGACATATAGGTCTGTATGACATGAGTGTCTGCATTTTCTTGCAGGTGAACTCTGGTGTGGTTTATGTCAGTATGAGTGCAAATAGTCTTTTAAAGGAACAAAAGAAGGAAAAGATTCAAAGGAGAATCTGAAAAAGCAGGAATCATAAACAAGTGTGAAAACCTCAGCTGGGTAAACATGGAGTAGCGAGAAGCTGCAGGTACTTATTCATACATTATTAGTTGCTTTTCTTCTTCCTGCTAATTTTCTGACCCAATCAGAGCTTCTATCAGACAATAGTGCCCCCCAATGAGCTGCTGCTGGAACTGCATCCTTTTTCCCAGGCAGTCTAGTTTGCTTGACTGTTTGGTTCTCTGCTGCGAGCACTGTGTGTGCACGCAAACCAAACCAGAAAGTGGACAGAGACGGGGAGGCATTTATTAGCATTCTATCCGACTGTGCCAAAAAGCAGCCGGTGTACAGTTCAAAGCCTTCAGTGGCAGACATCATCCATTCACTTATACCTTTTAGGTAGAACAGAACTTTTCTAGTCTCTATTACTTACATTTTAGTGAAACATTTATGACAAACTGGTTTAAATTTTTAAAACCTGGATTACGTCTAAACTTAAACGGAAAGTCTTAACTTTTTCATCTTTTTTTTTCTCCACTAAAAAACGCTTACTGACAACTAAATTCAGTAATCAGATGATATTACTTAAGTCTCTCTCAGATCATCCTTTGATCTATTTTCAAAGCCGTCTTTTAATTATGATTATGGCATTTTAGCCAAGACTAAAAAAACTGTTGTTTTCCAGGGCATAGTGTCTACAGAGCGGCGATAGATATTAGAAAATCACCTCTGAGTAGAGCGCAGGACTGTCGGCACAGAGCAACCCCGCCCCCCCCTGTCACCCATAATGGAGTGCTCTCTGTTTACATGCTCTCCTGCTACCTTACAGCCCCTCACACCCACAACCAGTGCAACAAAAATGCCAGCTCAGACGTGGAGAATAACAACATACATGGATCAATTTGTCTGCAATCCATATGCAGAAAGCAGAAATTCTAGTAGTTTTTCATTTAAAAAAAGATTTTGGAGTAAAGGTGTGGCAGAAATCTGTTTGTACAATAGCTGTTTTTGTAAAACCAAGTGAAGCTCTTATAAAAACGACATCACAACTAAACAAAATGGTGCAAAATCAATAATATGATCATTTTCTCTAAATTCTGTATCTCTGCAGCACTCTGAGTCTCTGAGACTTTGTGACCTTTCAGTGTTTTAGCATACAAATGAAATGTCTCTTATCTTTTAGCTGTAGTGCACACACACCCCTGATTCCCACTGAGGAGAGGCAGAAAGTAAAAGGAGGACAGACCTGCTCTAATGAACACTCATTTGTTACATGACCTTAGGAGGAATGCCTCATGTGTTATTCAAAGGTGACTTGAAGGGAGAAATACACACACACAAAAAAAAAATGGAATATAGCTTTAGGTGAAGAAACGTTTGAATTTTAAGCTCCTGATCGTTTTTATGGTGGAAGACAGACGGAGGAAGAAAATACAGGAGGACGTCTGACTCAGGTGTGGACCTTTTGTAAAGCTTTGAATGGCCCGATTCCCAGGATGAGGATGGTTATGGACCGTGGAAAACAGGATTCCAAAAGCCTTTTGTCCAATTAATTACCGTCCTGTTTGGGGAAATACACTCTCCAAATCTGGTTGTGCCATCGCACAGAAAGCCCTCACCTTCTCTGATGGTCTGGGAGTGTCGAATCCAACTCCAGAGAGCACTGGCCCATCCACATCCAATTAAAATAGTGTAGAAGCTGATCTCAAACAGGGAAATCTCAAACTTAATTAGCGTTGTGGGAACTTTTCTTTACTTTCCTAAACAAGGAAAACCAAGAGACTAGCCAGGAGCCAGATGCATCTGCTTTTTTGTTATATGTTTAATTTTTTAATACCAAAATGTTGTCTATGCGAGGCAGATGAAGTCAGGAAAGCAAAACTCATCTTAGCTGAAGGCAGTTTTGCAGGTCGTGACCTTCTGCTGGTGTTTCACTGGGGTCTGAAGTAAAGCCGGCACAGCAGCAGCTGGGATGCAGCTAAGCCCACAGCTTTGCACAGAAAGAGCGCGCCAGTGTGGGCGCTCCAATCAACGCCTCGCTCAGTGCTTTGTGGGAGCTACAGCCCACAGCAGGCAGATCCTGGCTGTTTTGGAGGAGATTTGAAGTTTGCCTTTCCGCCTCTTTCTCTGCCGGGTGTTTCAAGAAACACGTCAGTTCAGATCAACATTAAGACGCGCCAGAAGAAAGCCAAGAACGCCCTCGTCCAGCACAACAGCGAGGCACCCACGGGTGCAGCTCGCAGGAAGACTCCGGCGCTGTGAGACTTTAAACATAGAAAAGTTCTCAGATGAGAACAGTCAGACTGGTTTATTGAGCAACATAAAAAAGGAAAACATCTGAATTTGAGTCAACATTGCTCATCAGATCTGCAGCTTCTTTATTTCCTAAATTCATCTTTTAATAGTTTCCTCAAAGCTTATTTTAGATTCACATAAACTGAAAATTTAAAGGGATTTGATTGTAAAATTTCCACAAAAAAAAGATTTATTGGTCAGTTTGTGCTTTTTGGGTGGAGCAGACCCACATATTCCCAAGATAAAAACCCAAATTTCCTCCTGATGTTCACACGTGTCCAGATGAAAGTTAGTGCTTCCTGGTTGGCTTCAGGAGTGGAGGGTGGGGTGGAGCCTTGCTCAAGGGGCAGAGTTTAATTTAAACGTAGCTGACAAAAACACAACAGTGGGCCCAGAAGCAGGAAATGAAAAAAAAGAGAGAAAAGATGGATGAACCTGGTCTAAAGACCTTGATTAAAACTATATGTGCTGGATGAAGAAGAAGACGGGCATGCAGCGATTTAAAATGCAAAAATATTGATTAAATCTAAATGCATTTAAAAAAAAACAGAAATACTTGACAGAATATAATTTAGTTGTAGTTCCATAGTAGATCTTATTTTCTTCTGCTCCTTCTGTTTTTTTCTTTTGTTTCAAAGCATTCATTAAAGAAATCCATTAAATATCTGACAGGTGACAAAAAGTTACACACCCTTTTATGTCGGAGGAACTCAAAAATCTGTAGGAGCAGATTGCAAAACTTTTACCAGTTTGTTGTGCTCAACTTTATATTTTGTACAGAGCAAAAAGGGGTTGCACGTGGGGGAAAACAACTTGGAGCTGCGGAGGATGTGAACAGGTAGAAGAGAGGAAAAGCAGGTAGAGAGGCGGGGGCGGAGCTTAGACTCACCGCTTATGATTCCAGACCCGCAGCAAACTAACAGCTGCGTCCTAATAAAACATAGTTGTCAGCCATAAAATTAATATTAAACCAATGAATATACTTCATTGGGTTTACTGGATTTACAAAAAAACAAATGGAAACGAGTCTGCAACAAAGTGAATTTGTTTCCATCATCTCACTCATCTTAACTCTGGGTGTTTGACAGACAGAAAAGTCTATTCAAGGTTTTTGAAAATAGATAAAAGATCAAAGGAAACATCACGCTCGTAGATAATTAAAATGAATAAAGAAATATCCTGACATCATTTTGAATCAACAAAAGTATTGGCAAATGAACTATAGCGATATATCGACAAAACGATTTTTCTAACACCCCTTGTGTTGTGGCTCCCTATGCTTCATCTCTGTGGGAAACTGATCCAAATGAAGTCCAAATCCAAAATTCTGTTGTGGAGAAAGTTGGCTTTTCATTGGCTTTTCTCCATGACAGAATCAGCTGATTTACTTTGCATTGGATGCATTGTACTCCTAAGTGTTGCATTGTAGTGCAAGGTTGCTTTTCTTTGATTTAGAATCCACTGGAATTATGTTAATTGCGTAAACGGTTGAAGAGTTACGCTAGTCGAAAGAATGTCAACACTGGAGGTAAAGCTCCGGTGGTAAAAGGTTCTTCTGCATCCCACCTATCTATTCCAGCCAAGTCCACGGAGGAAGACACAAAGCCCCAACATTTGCTCAGAGTCAGGCTTTTCTTAATGCATGGGCGGCCATCTTTGATTGTGTAAACTGTCAAATTTGGATGGGTGTAGATGATGGATGCATACCTTTTTATTTTATCGTCTGAATACATTAAAATGAGCTCTGTTATTGATCAAATCCTAGCTGTGCTGGCAGTTTGCCTTTGCCTGGGTTTGATTCTGTGAAAGAGTGGTGTCAGTTAGCAGAGATGAGCTTCATTTAACTTTATGTAGCCATAAGAATTCACAATGTGCACTCAAACCTAATAAACTCAACACACCAGGGAGGCAAAGCCAGCGCTTCGGCAGCTTTAAGAGAATCTTCATAATCTTTTCTTCCCTCCATCAGCCAAAACCTAGATGGTGCAAAAGGCTGAGAATGAAAAAGAAAAAGAAAAAATTCCTTTGACATTTTAATCTTCACCACTTTGAGTTTGTAGCATCTTCTGCACAAGTAATTTAAATTTTCTGTGCGGCAAACTTCCACTTTCAGCAGAGCTGAGATGAACGACGTCTAAGAGCAAAGAGGCAAAGAAGAAAGGGGAGCTAAAGAAGACCAATACCCATGTGGCGGGGGCCGACCGTGGCAGAAACTGGCTGCCTGTTCTCCGTCCGATAACCACCCCTTGTCATCCCAAAGAGCATTTAATCTGCAGCATGGGACATGGGAGCAAATGCATACAACAAGCTTCAGTCACTTTGAGCCTCGGGTGGAGAATGAGGTTTCTGCACAACAGTGAAGCATCTTTGACCCATTTTAAGGTGGAATTGCTTTTTTCAGCTGTATATTTCGTGGTATTTTAGGAGTCTACAGCTGCAAAGAAGAGTTAAAAAAAATGCATCACATGCAGGTGTGAACGCTCAAGGTGTTTCCTGCTGAAACAACAGAAAATGTTGGAGAATACTTCAGAGCTTCTAAATGTGGCCAAAACTTTGAGATCGCCCATGACTGGAGATGGAAAGCCCAAAAGACACAGAAGGAAGAAGAACACCATAAAAAAGGAACCAAAGAATCACAGAACAAACAAATTATGGTGGATGTGGGTCTTAAAGAGTCCAAAGTTTCTAAATGAAACCTTTGCTTGCCCCTTTGCTAAGGTTCTGGACCCATGTTCAGTTTGAAGAAATACGATCAAAACAGAAAATAATTTGCGAAAAACATTCAAACTTTCTTGTTGGAGATTGATAACTCCCATCACCCATTAAAATGCACCTGCACGGGGGGTGACCTGTACGGGTGTTGCAGGTTTTGGGTTGCCAGGCCCATGGAAGGTTGTACAGAAGTGTGCTTGGGCCTTAAAGCAAGGTAAAAGCACTCTATAGGTATACACCATTTACCATTATATTGTAGTGTTTCTCAAGACTAATGTAAGCTACATGTGCTTACGACATATTGGTGATCTTACGGTGCCCTTATGCCACAATGCCACATTGTAGTTGTCAGAAAGGTGCGTACTGGCCCCTTACTGACTGTGCACATGAATTCTACACATGTGGTGTGGAGGTGAATCAAAGATTCAGTAGGACGTCTGTAGGATGCCCAAACAAACTACGCACTGACACTCTGACTGTATAATTTTCTTATTTCTAAAAGTCAGGCTCACACAGGAGTCTGCAAACAGCAGCATACCTGAGGAGAAAAATGAGCTTGAAGATTTTCCTCCTACTGGATCACCGGGCGGTCTACCACCTTGAAATGGACCTTGCAGGTTTAACCATTTTTTGTCCACAGATACCCTATAAAGGCTGTTGTGACTAAAGCTTAAGCTTTCCCTTGCTCTCACCTCTCCATTTGTTTGAAAGAGTAGAAGAAGTCGACAGAGTTTGAAGCCTTTTCCCTTCCCGCGGCAGCTGTAGAGGTTCTGATCCGGCTGCAAAGTCCTACTGTTTTATTGAAGCGGTCATTAGTCTTGCGAGCTCATCCCTCTTGTGCGCAGCCATGGGCTTTCAATATTACATCACTTATAAGCCCCATTATGTGCAAATGACTCTCTAAGTCTGAACCTTTAATACAAAATATATCAATTACACTGACAGCGGGGACATTTGCATGGAGCGGATATGGAAATGTTTCCTGAAGGCAGCCGGTCGGCACCTGAAGGATGGGAGGTGGAGGGGTGAGAAAAGAAGATGAAATGAGTCCATGAAAGCGGAACTTGAGGGAATGGATGGAAAACGGTGAAAAGACACATAGGAGGACGTGTGAAAACAGGCAGATTGAATAAGTCTCTATTAACCTTACAATGGAGCTCAGCCATCCATTCAAAGACGTCCATCATCACTGGAAACTCATTTAAATGCTATTGTGTTGCATTGGAGCCAGCATGCTTGCTGCTAATGAAAGGGAAATAACGGTAATTATACAAAATGAAAATGTAAAACACTTTGGTTAATTTTATAATCCATTTTTAATTTGGCACTTAAAAAATAATTTAAATGTCAATAACAAACGTAAAGAAATTTTGAAAGCACGCACTCTCAATATGCAAATGAGCCATTCTGATGGAAAATGTTGCTTCTGGATGAGCTTTAAAGGCTTTAATTATGGCGAAAAAATGTTAGGATGGAAACATGCAGGTTAAGCCAAGATGGTTGGAGCACAGATGCTGCAGATGCAGCCACTAAAGCAGTGTTTCTTTATATCAGGGAAGGAATGACAGGAATAACGAATTTTCAAAAGTTCCTGCAAACATTCAAAATTAAGCCTAGAGCTTGTAAAACAGGAACTTGACAAATCCCTTTCTGAGTGGCGTTTCTAGCTAAAGCACAGTGCAGTTTCCCTCCGTCACGAGCATGACAGCCGTCACAGAAGAAGCAGGAAACTGCATCTAGAGGAAAAAAGAAATCCCTCCAACAAACCCACTAAGGAAACGTACCACTTCAAGCCTTAGTCACATGGGGGGTTGACCGTATGTGCATGTTGTTGGGTTGTTCGGGTCTTAGAAAAGATCAGATCAGATGGCAGTTCCCTTCAGGCTCGTGTAAGATTCTCCTCCATGTTGGTTTTGGGCTCAACGACACAGACCAAGTTTCTGATTGGTTGACGTCTTGTCTTTTTTGACTAAGTTTAGATATTTGAACTCTGAATAACACTGTGCTGTGACACCCAAACGCCAGACCGCCATACCACCTCCAACACTCAAAACGCGCCGCTGGACATCTGATTGCATCTGCGCCATGACTTAAGATTGAAACTTGACACACAAATCATGTTCAGATGAAACCTGGTGTTGAATAAGTGTTTGCTATGACCTGTCGCCTGTGACATGTTCGTAGAAAAACCTGTGCATGAACATTTTCACTCTACAGGCTTACTAAGCAGCCTATGCCCTTGCCCCTCTTTTGCCCCCCTAGATAGCCCCTTTTTTTTAGGCCTGTTGTGACTAAAGGCTGTTTCACACAGGCACTTGTGTATATATTTTTTAGATGTTTTCATCCTTGTTTCTGTTGCACCTTCACTGGCCTTTATTGATTTTATTGAGTGTATTAAAAATCTACACACAGCTACTTTAGAATAAATAAATACAAACACAACCAAAAATTGATTTCTTCTTTCATTACTTCCGTATAATGACATTTCATGTAACACAGCATCAACTAAGACGACCTGCAGCCGAGTTCCTCTCCTTTACTGATGAAAACAGGAAAAAAACTGTAACTTCTTCTGGTTGACTGCTGATGTTAAGAGTTGATGACTTTTCTACGAAACAAATATGATATGATGGGCTATAAGACCAAGACAAATCAGCCACATCTCCTATGGTTGCGCTGAAACCGTTTACATCTGTAGCTTGATCCAGTTTACAGCAGCTGGCGGCATTTGTTACGTTCACACTACCCTCAGTAACGTGTGTTCAAGCAACCACTTCCTATGAAGAGTCTATGGCCGAATCCTAGTTGCTTCCCTACCCCTCTGGCTCCTCCCTTTTGCTCCAATTGTGGAGGCATATGGAGCTGTAGTGGGTCTAAACCTGTTTTTTTTTAAGGAGCCGAAGCGACTTAAGGCTGGGTATCCCTCCGCTGATATTGTGATCCGCTTCAAAACATATTTCTTCATGTGGGTGAGCTCTGAAGCACATAAGTTTACATTTAAACTTATGACATAAAGTGAATCCACTTTATGCTTCTTGTTCTGAGGGTAGAGGATGAAGCTAACGACACAGAAACGGGAAAACACAAGGAGCTGTTTTTTTTGTGCCACACATGAACAAAAAGCAACTTTTCCGTTCTTGCCTCACAGAGAAAGATTGTTTTTCTGTTTTGGATTCTCATAATGGAATATGTCTGCTTCCTCAGGTTGGTGTTTCTCTGTCTGCTCTACAGTTTCCCATAGGGGACTGTTACAGAGCTCATCGCTGCATTTGAACGAGCTGGGGGAAGGATGATTGGCCTTGCATGTGGATCTATACTGCAAGGCCTTCGCTGTGGAGCAGTATTAAAGCCCTGCAGAGCAGTGCTAACGACCGGCGTTTTATCGGCTCCTGAGATGTTTTCATTACAGCTGTGTAGCAGAACTACAAGATTTTCATGCAAGATGGTAGAAAAAATATATTTTTTAGTGGGGCTTTTCCACTACACTCTGCTCCTCTTTATTATTAACACACCAGCCAGAGATAGAGACCCCAAAACAAGACGAAAAAAGACTTAAAAGTTTAGATACCCCTGACAGATGAAGAGTCCAGTCTAGTTTGGGTGTGCATTATTACTGTGGATTATCACTTTTTAATCCACACCCATCAGAATCGAGAAAACACCCGGATCATGGTATAATTATAGATATTTCACAAGGTGAATGCATTCTGTACAGCAGATAGAAGAGATTGATTGACAATTCTCCACAGACAATCCGGATGCAGAACACAATACGAAGTAGAAAGAAAAGAAAAATAAAATTGCTCTAAAAAATCCAAAAACAAGTGAGACTGTAAAAGGTGAACCCCGTTATGGCATAGGACTACTGTAAATATGAAGTTTTGTTAGCTAATCTAAATGAAGGGATGGCGCTTTAATCTGAAAGTCTGTCAGAAAAAACAAGTTCAAGCCCCTTTTCCTGTCTGTGTGGCTCTCAGTCACACTGCTGGTGCTTCCTGCATGAAGCCCAATGGGTCTTAGCAGAGGTTGGTCTAGTAATAAGATCTCTCACAGATATTGTGAGTATGACGTCTAGTCGCGGCTGAGACTAACATTCGAGCTCATCCTTCTCAAAAGTGGCAGGAAAAAGATAAAAAGCAGCCTCTGCGGCTCTGCCGGTCCCTAAAGAAAACCAGGAAGCGTAATCAGCAATGACCCATGCTAGACTCCACCAATCCCACCACGTTCCTTAGCAGTGCTGCGGGGTCTCTGGGGACCCAGGCCTGGAACAGCAGAATGAGTTCTTGATAGCAATGAGTGAATGATGAAACCTCTTTCCACAAGCGCCATCATTCCAGCAAGCTGGCAGCGGCGGCCGCGTAGAGAAAAACGGCCGCCTTAAACAAACAGGATGTAAAATGTCAGTGTGGATTGGATGCCGTCCACTCATGTTGATGCATGGCAAAGTTAAACATGGAGGGGGAGGGGGGCAGAGGGAGGAAAATGGGCTGTCAAGGCAGGCGGTGATTGGAAAAAGAGTTGATACGACTGTTTGGCGTAAATCTCTGCGCACGCATGAATATCCAGCAGCCTGGAGTGACGCCGCTCTGTAGAGGAAGGAAGCTGTGACTCCACAAGTCGCTCTTTCAAATCGCTGAAATACTGGACAGAAATGCTTCTCAGGTCCAGGTGAGGTCTGACTCAGAGGAAACTCACTTACAGATAAAATCTACCTGGTACAACTTCCAACAGTGTTGTTGCAGCCGTTTAGTTGCATAAATGCAGTCTCTGTCTCACATGGGAGTGCTGGTGTACTGCTGGACAGGAGCATTTCGCTTTGACTTCTCTGGAAGATCTGATCCTGTCGTGCAAAATGCTGACACATCATGGTTGTTAATCTTAAAAGGGGGGGGGCATACCAGGCATTCCACTTGAGAGAGAGGAGGTGGGGGGGGGGGGGGGGGGGGGGGTTACACAGGCACAGGATTGCATGAGAAACAAGGCAAAGGTTTCTGGAAGTAGAGCTGTGACGGTGACGGATTTTTCATCACCGCGGTGATGAACCACCAGGGGGCGCGGTGTCGCGGTTAACCGCAGCCCCCCCCCCCCCCCCCCTCCAAAAAAACAAAAAAAACCCACACACACAAAATCCCCCCCGCGGCTGCATCATAAATACATACAGTTACAACGTAGTATACAACGTAGTATTCTTTATTAACCTTTATTAACAAATAACAATAACAACTGACTACTACCTACCGACGACCCCCCCCCCCCCCCCCCCCCCTCCAAAAAAAACAAAAAAAACCCACACACACAAAATCCCCCCGCGGCTGCATCATAAATACATACAGTTACAACGTAGTATACAACGTAGTATTCTTTATTAACCTTTATTAACAAATAACAATAACAACTGACTACTACCTACCGACGAACCCCCCCCCCCCCCCCCCCCCCCCCCCCCCCCCCCCCCCCTGTAATATTCCGACCACTAGGTGTCACTGTAACCTACCTGTTCTGTTATGAAGTCTCGCGGGATTTGTATAAGTGGTGTGAGATTCAAGATGGTGGAAGTAAAGGAGTGACTGACACAGTTTCCTGGCCTGTTTTGTTGCTTATACAATTTAAATCAAAGTTCTTAAACAAAGAACATTACATGGTGTCAGAATAGCGGATTTTCTGTCAACCCTGTCTGAAAAATGGAGTCATACGGCGTTCCTATCCCGAGGATGGACTGGGATTGCTCGAACCTTCCAGAAGCATGGAGAAAGTTCCGACAGCATGCAGAGCTGATGTTCACCGGACCCCTACGTGAAAAAGCTGAGGCAGATAAGTGCAGCTATCTACTCTTATGGGTTGGAGAAAAAGGACGCGATGTTTATAACACGTGGAACCTAACAGCAGATGAAGCTAAAAAGCTACAGACGTACTATGGCAAGTACACTGAATATATCACACCAAAGGCTAACCCTATATATGCCAGATACAAATTCCACCAACAGATGCAGGGTGAGCATGAGACTTTTGAGCAGTTTGTCACCGAATTGAAGTTATTAGTTAGGGACTGTGGCTACCCTAACAGTGACGAAATGGTTCGTGATCGCATCGTTTTTGGCACAAACTCTCCTTCTGTGCGCGAAAAGCTTCTGAGCCAAGGGGCGGAGCTCACTTTGGACAAAGCTATCGACATAGCAAGATCCCATGAGCTTGCAAAGCAGCAACTAAAGACAATGGGAAGCACCAAAGAGCACAGTCAACATGACACGCTTCATGCAGTCTTCAAAAAACAATACAGATCTGCCACACCACAGAATGCTGTAAGGCATAAAGATGAGACAGGTGCCCACAAGATATGCAGCCAGTGTGCACGGCAACACAGCCAAAAAGACACGTGCCCAGCGAAAGGAAAACAATGCATTAAGTGCAAAAAGTTTAACCACTTTGCAAAGGCCTGCAGATCAAAAATTCCTTTCCAGCCTAAACCTCGTCACAAAATGTTACATTCAGTGGGAGAAAGTAAGAACAGTCATCAGTCAAGTGATGAAGAGACAGGACTTTACATTGACAGCATAACAATTGAAAATGAAGGCCAAAGTAATGAACAAGCCTATGCAGATTTGGAGCTTGGCTCACCATCTCAAAAAGTTAGATTTAAAGTAGATACTGGGGCACAAGCTAACACAATTCCAGCAAATCTTTTTCAAACATTCTTTCAAAATGTCATGTTGCGACCAGCAAACCACAGACTCACAGACTACGGTGGACACTCCCTAAATGTGGATGGTACATGCAAATTAAGATGTAAATACAAGGACCAATCACTGATGTTGGATTTCCATGTTGTTGACACAAGTTCCCCACCAGTTTTGGCTATGAAAGCCTGCAGAGACTTAAACTTGATTAAAATCGTGATGGCAGTGACAGAGGAAAAGATCAACACAAACTCAAAAAACATCTTGGAGGAGTTTAAAGATGTGTTTCAGGGCATAGGAGTGTTTCCAGGGGAGTGCAATTTTCACGTTGACCCAGAAATAACACCGGTTGTGTGTCCTCCCCGCAGAATACCCTTCGCTCTGCGGAGTAAGCTTAAAGAAGAGCTGGAAAGCATGGAAAAGAATGGCATCATTTGCAAAGTCACTGAGCCAACAGCATGGGTGAATGCACTTGTCGTCGTCGAAAAACCAAAATCAGGGAAGCTCAGAGTTTGTCTAGACCCCAGACCACTAAACAAGGCTATTCAGAGACCTTATTACCCACTTCCCACACTTGAGGATGTCACAGCAAGGCTTGCAGGAGCAAAATATTTCAGTGTGTTAGATGCCAGATCAGGCTACTGGAACATCAAACTGAGTCATGAATCTTCCCTGTTAACCACTTTTAACACTGTGTTTGGCAGATACCGCTTCCTCAGGCTACCATTTGGCATCATCTCAGCGCAGGATGAGTTCCAGAGGCGTGTAGATGAGACCTACGAGGGTCTTGACGGTGTCGCGGCCATAGTGGACGACGTCCTGGTTTTTGGTAAAACCAAGCAGGAGCATGATCGCAACCTCAGAGCAATGTTGCAGCGCACAAGGGAAAGAGGTGTGAAGCTTAACCCTGACAAATGCCGCATCTCTGTGCAGGAGTTAAGCTACTTCGGACACACATTATCGCACGAAGGTCTGAAGCCGGACCCACAGAAAATAAAAGCAGTTCAAGAAATGCAAGCACCGCAGAACAAGACAGAGTTGGAAACAGTTCTCGGTATGTTCACATATCTGGCCCGGTTTGCACCACACCTTTCAGAAGTCAACGCACCACTGCGACAGCTGTTGAAAGAGGACAATGATTTTAAATGGGATGCAGCTCAAGACGGAGCATTTCAGCGAATGAAAGACCTGATAACACAGGAGCCAGGTCCAGTTCTAGCTTATTTCGACCCCCAGAAAGAGTTACGTCTCCAAGTTGATGCTTCTAAAAATGGACTTGGTGCAGTTATGCTCCAACAGGGCAGACCAGTTGCCTACGCGTCAAAATCTCTCAACAAGACAGAACAAAACTATGCGCAGATCGAAAAGGAACTTTATGCAGTGCTTTTCGGCTGCAAGCGTTTTCATGAGTACATTTATGGAAGAAAAGTCGTTGTAGAATCGGACCACAAGCCCTTGGAGTCCATCATGAAGAAACCCCTTGCTGCTGCTCCACCACGGCTGCAGAGAATGATTTTACAGCTCCAGAGATATGACATCAGCATAATCCACCTACCTGGAAAAGACATACCAGTTGCTGATACGTTGTCTCGCAAAGCCATTCCATATGTGGACCAAGCATTAAATGAGGGAATGGAAGCCCAGGTGCATGCAGTCATGAGCAACGTTGCAGTCAGTGACAAAAGACTAATGGAAATCAAAGAGGTCACTTCAAAGGATCCACAGCTCACCACTTTAAAGAAGGTTATTCTTGATGGCTGGCCAGAAACAAGATCATCATGCCCACACAACATTCAGGAATACTGGAATTACAGGGATGAGATCTCCGAGTTTGACGGAATTTTATTTAAAGGCGAGAAAATAATAATTCCACAGGCACTGAGAGGAGCCATGATTGAGCGTATCCATTCAAGCCACATGGGAATTGAAAAAAGCAAAAGCAGAGCAAGAGACATTTTGTTTTGGCCCCAAATGGGTAAACAAATCGAAGAAGCAGTTATGGCATGTCACATATGCCAAGAGCGCCGCAGCTCAAACCCCAAAGAACCTTTACTGTCACATGCTATACCTGAAAGACCATGGCAAGTGATAGGATCTGACCTGTTTAGTTGGAACTCAAGAGACTACATTGTCATAGTCGACTACCTAAGCAGGTATTTTGAGTTGGAAAGACTTTACAGTTGTACCTCAGCAGCTGTGATTGCCAAACTCAAGGCAGCAATGGCAAGACACGGAATTCCAGAAATCGTCATAAGTGACAATGGACCATGCTACAGATCAAAAGAATTTAATCAATTCGCAGAGACATGGGGATTCACACACACCACGACCAGCCCCCACTATCCACAGAGCAACGGGCTAGCAGAAAAGACCGTCCAAACTGCAAAACGCATATTGGACAAAGCAAGAGCAGACGGAAAAGACTCATACCTAAGTTTACTTGAATACAGAAATACCCCAGTTGATAACCTTTATTCACCAGCACAGCTACTCATGAGCCGCAGACTACGCTCAATACTTCCCAACACACTTGAGCAGCTGAAGCCACAAGTTACCTGTCAGGAAAGTGTGCGCTTTAAGAGAGAAGTTTGCCAGCAGCGTCAACAGACATTTTTTAACAAATGTGCTAAACCTCTCACCCCACTATCTGCAGGTACACCTATTTCTTACCAGCAAGAAGATGGTTCCTGGAAACCAGCAACAGTCACCCAACCAGCAGATACAAACAGAAGTTATCACATCACAACTGCTGAAGGACAAACGTTAAGACGAAACAGGCGTCATCTGAGAGAGAGACCTTCTGACAGCAAAGAAGTCCAGAGCGCAGCAGAAGTTCAGCAGCCTGACCCCAGCGTCAAGGAACCGAAGATCTGTCAGTCAACACCTGCTGAGTCCCAAAGTGAAGAAAAGGACACTTTGCCAAATGATCAACCGCCTGTGTATGTCACAAAGTCTGGAAGGGTTGTTAAACCAAAACAAGTTTTTGATATGTAAGATGGTTAATATTTGTCAAAGGTAATGGAATTTTTCTTTTCATTATTTCACGTTACCTCGAATGGTTGACAAGCAGCTAAGTTTAGTTATTATTATTGTTTTGAGTTGAACTAAGTCTTGTCAAAGTTTACATGACAATGCAGTGCATTTTTTTTAGTTTAAGGGGGATGTAATATTCCGACCACTAGGTGTCACTGTAACCTACCTGTTCTGTTATGAAGTCTCGCGGGATCTGTATAAGTGGTGTGAGATTCAAGATGGTGGAAGTAAAGGAGTGACTGACACAGTTTCCTGGCCTGTTTTGTTGCTTATACAATTTAAATCAAAGTTCTTAAACAAAGAACATTACACCCTATTGTCAAATATGCTGCATCCATAAGACATACAGCACAGATGAAATTGCTTTCCTCTCACCCCACAGTGCAAGCAGCATATAAAATAATAAATAAATGACTTAAAAATACATTCTTTTAAAAACAATAAAGCCGATAGAACCGCTGCGTGTGCACGCGCCGCCAGATGCGTGTGAATCAGACAGACAGACAGACAGGCAGACAGGCAGACAGGCAGACAGGCAGACAGACAGACGTATTAATTGTCCACTGGGTAAAGTTGTTTTCATAGTAAAACATTTCTTCATAAGCTATGGAATTATGGTATTCATGCATATGCCTTTAGTTTGTTTTCTTTTTGATAAAACAATGTATGGCGTATGTCTCAACCATTCAGAAAGCAACAAGAAATGACATTTGATGAACAATTTCCCATTTCCACGTGGATTATTACCCACATCTGGAGCTTGTTAGATGCAGTTAAATGGATGGAAATAAAATGCCCCATCACAATGCGTAATGACCACAATGGCTGATCTTGGATCTTAGAAGATGTGGCAAATGGAAGAATTGGGAGTGAACGCATCTTTAGACAGCAAGAAGACTTGCTGGCAAACGAGGACCAGTGGCTTATGAGCTGGTTCCCACTTCCTCCAGCCGTCCTGGTGGAGCTTTTGGGGGGGGGTCGTCCGGTGCACCTGGCGCGTCGGTGTCCCCCCTGACACCCCCCACCCCCCGCCTCAGTCACCACTCCACGTAAAAGGGACTCCCCAATTATTGCCGCCACTCTCTCATCAAGAGGGGTCAGCTCCGGTGTCCCCTGTCCCCCACCCGTGGCAGACACACTCTGGCGATGCAGCCCCAGACGTTTTTTGCCCCGACTTTGATGTCCATCTGTCACTGTTTGCCACTCACGTGCCTTTTTGGCATTAGTAATGCCCACACTGTGCCCTCCAAACAACATTTTTCTCCTCTTTTCCACCTCTCCAACGATAACTTCTACTTCACATTGAGTGAAGTTACATTTTTTATTTTCTCTCGGCGTTTGCCATGGTTTCGCTATCAATGAATATTCATTTGTGGGCGTTTCACTGACTATTTATGGGCAACTATGGGCGTGTCATGAAGCCGCAAAAGCTGCGCAGCATTTAGAATTGGTTGTGATTTATTAAGGGAAGGATGCGTAGGATGTGCGTGCGCACGGTTTTATAAATGTGAATATTTCTGTGCGTACGCACGTCCTATGTTTCATCCGTACGCCACTTCTGACGCAAATCCTACACAAAGTTTTAGAAATGAGGCCTCAGGTCTTTGGTGGAGGAAGAAAGGATTCAAGCGAACAGCTGCAGGGACACCGACGGCTTCATCGGGCAGCAGAGATCCTGCAAACCACCCATCAATGAATAAAACTTTAATAAATTGTAAATCAAACAAATGAGCTTCCAGACATTTGGAACGTTATCAATAAACATTCAGCTCACCTCTTCAGCTACGTTTAGTGGGTCTGCTCTGCTGCTGCACGGCGTTCACCTGCTGCTTTGATGCTCACTTCCACAATAATCTCGTAAATTTACGAGTTATTTCTCATAAATTTATGAGATGAAATTCATTGTGACTTTAATTTCGAAACTTTATTTCGCCTTTTATCTCGACAAGACGAGTTTTTTCTCGAAACTTTGTGTCGAGTTTTTTCTCGCCATGACGTTGGCAGAACTTTTATTCCTCACCGTGGCCCTAAAACTCTGTCGTACAGTAGGAACCCAATAGTGGACCAGATTTTATTCAATGAGTTCTATCACTAGAGGAGACATCACGTGGTTCCTCATGGGAGGAGAGCACCGCCATCTTGGTGAGGTCTAGTTACTGCTGCACTGCATGCATGTGAACACATTTTTTGCATAATTCCAGTTCATTGTTTGGGTTTCAACTGCCAAAATCAGAGAAATGAGTCCATGAAGGAGGAAGGCAGAACATTTCACAGGTAAGTGTTTTAATTTTTTTCTTTTAATGCTGCAGGGGCTTCATTAATCATACACATGTTGACATGTGTGATGCTGCAGGGCTGTTATCAATATGCTGCATGATGTACGGATAATTTACTGTCAACATAAATGTACGTTTTATTTTGCTAAACCTCTATACATCATACTAGGCTATTCTAGTAATATAGATTTATCTATTTCTGACTCAGTGACTGAACATTTCTTGCAGGTCTCCAATGGATTCAGACTTAAGGAAAAAGTGGGTCTTAGCAAAAAAAAGAACTAACCCAGATGGATCACTGTGGAACCAACTAGCAGTACAGTCTGGATATGTTCAAAACATTTGTGGAAACACATTTAGAAAATAGGACAGACTGTTTGCTTGAAACCCAACACCATAATATCTGTGTTACACAAAGTGATCACTGACATGAATCAAGTATATATCTGTCGTTTTTATTTGTTGTTGTTTTTTTTTAGGGTAAATCTATTGTTCACTTTTGGACTTCTTTTGAATATTATTATTATTATTATTATTTATTGACTTATTATTGATTTATTGTTATTTATTGTTTGTATTGACTTGTTGATTTAGTATTATATTATTATTATTGATTTATTGTTGGTTTTTCTAAATAATTTAAATTACATGTCAAGAGGTCTAAAACTTCGAAATGTTTAAAAATTATTTTTAAAAATTCTTTGTAATAATTTTTTTATTTGTAAGAAGTCCTGCAACAATGAACCAGGAACCAGATGCTTCACTATTTAGTAAAATGTTTTTTTTTTAATATTTAAAGAGTTTTGTAAATGTCCATCATAAGAGGCAGTTGATATTAGATGTATAAAAAAAATAAAGATGCAAGTACTGAAAGCTGAGGTTTCCTTGCTGTTGAATATTGGTATCCAAGGACAACCAAAAATTGGGGAGGACAACCAAATATTACATGCCAGGACAACCATCCCCCCCCCCCCCCTTATTTTTAACGCTGGTGAGCTTCTTTATAATAATGATAATAATAATAATAATGATAATGGATTAGTTTTATCTAAGTTTAACTTCTTGTATTTTTCAATAAAATGATAATTTTCTGGGCATTGCATACATGGATCTCAAGGTTTTTTACCCAACTCCACACCCAACAGGCCCATACTGTAAGTGTTCTGATTGGAGGTTGTTTGAATGTACCCTATGCCCTAAAACAATAATCAACCTTCCCTTATGCAAATAATCGTTGAGTATTGATGGGTAGAGTCATGATACTAGCTTTGTAAACAAGTTATATAATGTAAGAATAAACTAAATCATGTAGTTGTGTTTTTCACATCACTTATGTTAATTTGTTAGCTCTTAGATATTTGTGTTGTCCAAACTAATTCATAGATTATTTGTTTATATCCATGCATGTTTTTGGCAAATGCCAGATTTACTGCACTGATCAGATAATTATAATTATCCTAGCAATAAAATATACTTGGATCATCTGCAAACAATTTAATTTGTGGTAACTGTGACACCTGAAATTCATCATTACTATAGACCTAATACTGAACCTTGAGGGACACCATAAACAATACCCAGACATCTGGAGTGGTACTCGCCCATCAGGACAGACGGTGGCCCTCTGTTAAGTAACTAAGTTCCACACCACAACTATGATACCACATTTTTCTGACAGTACTGCAGCTGGGTTGAATGTGTTGAAAGCTTTCAGTAGATCTATAAATAATCCTGCTAAAATCTCCTTTTGTTTATAGCATCTGCTGTTTCTTCCTCAGCCTCAACTAAGGCCACAGAAGTTGACATGTTTGTTCTAAATCCCTATTGACTGGCATCAAACGTGTTTATACAGTTTATAAACTATTATTGTATAGTTCTATGGGAAGTTTTTTAGAAATTGTGAGAGGAGAGAGACAGGTAGACGTGTGTTTGTCTCCACTTATACTGTAGCAGTTTTCATTTTGTCTGGAAAACCACTCTGGAATGACTGACTGCAGATGTGTGTAGATAAAATATACAACTGTTTTAATGAACATCAAATGTGTAGCATTATAATCTGTGCATCTTTTGATTTCCATCCATACTGATGGCAGTCTAAACTGAAAAAAAAGTGGATTTTTATTTTATTTATTTTTATTTAACCTTTATTTAACCAGGAAAGTCCCATTGAGATTAAAAACCTCTTTTACAAGGGAGTCCTGGCCAAGAGGCAGCAAAAAGTTACAAACACAGACAACAAATAAAATTACATTCAATTATAAAAACAGTTACATTTAAAGGAGTTGACCTCAAGTGCTCTCAGTCTGGTTTTAAAATCATTTAAAAAGATAAGATCAGGGAGCTTCCATTTTTTTTTGGGATCAGGATGGATCCACATCAGAGACTCCCAGGTCCATCCTAGACTCCAGAGTTTCCTGGTTCTGGATTCAGGTCTTCTTGATTGGGGATACCAGTAAAGCCTGACTAAGAATGGTCCAAATCGTCCAAACCTCCTCAGCTTGCTCCTCTCCTCTGATTTCTCTCTAAATGTCTTCACTTCCTGTCTCTAAGGAGACCCTGAAGGAGGTGTGTTTTTCTGCAGCTGGTGATCACGAGGTCGTAGGACCAGTCATGAACTCAAACCCAGAGCCAAACAGAGACAAAAGGAGACCCGTTCAGAACCAGAACCTTTCTTAGGGGAGCAGAGGTGAGCCCACATAGATGTAGCTGACATGCTTCCTGGAGTATTGACATGTTCCTCAGTGATGGAGGAGGAGTCACAGGTGGAGGTGGTGGTGGTGTGTGTGTGTGTGGGGGGGGTTCTGTCTAAAAATAAACAGATAACAGCGGAGGTCTGGACACAGAGATTGATTGGAACAAACGATAAACGGGTCTATCCTGACCATCATTATCTGACCAGGAGCACATACACATCAAAGGACAATGTGCATGTGTGTGTGTGCATGTTGTTGTGTGTGTGCAAACACACAGACACACAATCTGACTGATCTGTGTAACAGGAAGTCAGGGACAGGAAATGGAAAATGGCTTCTTTTATCGATGACCAGATAGCTGGGTTGTGTAAAGTGGTCTGGGGGGTCCCTACGGAATGAAACTGAACAGCCGGAAGACCAGTTCACCCCCCACCCCTCCTCACGACCACAACGACCCCCACCCTGCCTGCTCATGTCAGCTATCTGCTGACAGACATGATCTGGGACTCTGCTAATGTCAGATTCCAACCCTGATTTTATTTTAGTTGGTTTGTTGATCCACATGAATGGATCAGAGTTCATGGAGGATATTTTCTCAAAGTCATTAAACTGCTGATGGACTAAAACAAACTTTAGCTTCATCATCTGAACAAAAACAAACTGAAAGACAAGAACTTTCCCTCTGAAATGATGCCCACGTTCTGCTGCTGCAGAGCTAGGTCAATGCATGCTGGGTAACAGTTACCATGACAGCGTGTATCTAATAGTCCACTTCTCATGAAAATCTATTTAACATGAAAAATCCCAGTTAAATGAACTAAAGGTTGATTTAATATTTCTTTCTTTTGTTAATGACTGATGTATAAGGGGTAGGGGTGTCACCATTTCGACTTTAAATTGAAATCGATCTAAATTAAGTCAGAATTTTGTGAAGAAGACTGCACTTACAAAAGAGAAACTGGATGGCAGTTTATTTTAAAATTTTAATTGACTAAAGATCTAAGTTATTGTTACATTATGTTGTTAATAAAAGTTTTACATTTGACCATGTAGTGTGGTACATTGCAAACAAAGGTCAGATATTATATTTCATTAAAGTCTAGTTTCAAAAATGACAATCTGTGCTTTAAAAAGAATACATGTAAAAATCGAGAATCGAATCGAGCTGTGACCTTAGAATCCAAAATGCAATCGAATCGAGGATTTGGAGAATCGTGACAACCCTAATAAGTGGGATAATGCCTAATGAGGTCTCCATCATCAGGTATGAATGGACATTATGCTTTACATATCCATCCATCTTCCTTCATCTGGAACCGGGTCACGGGGGCAGCAGTCTAAGCAAGGATGCCCAGACTTCCCTCGCCCCAGCCACTTCCTCCAGCTCCTCTGGGGGGACCCCGAGGCGTTCCCAGGCCAGCCGAGAGACATAGTCTGTCCAGCGTGTCCTGGCTCTTCCCTGAGGCCTCCGCCCAGTGGGACATGCCCAGAACACCTCTCCAGGGAGGCGTCCAGGAGGCATCTGGACTAGATGCCCGAGCCACCTCAACTGGCTCTTTTCAATGTGGAGGAGAAGCGGTTCTACTCCGAGTTCTCAACGGGTGACCGAGCTTCTCACCCTATCTCTAGGGGGGGCCCTGCCACCCTACGGAGGAAGCTCATTTCAGCCGCTTGTATTTGGGACCTGGTTCTATGGGTCATGACCCAGAACTCATAACCATAGGTGAGTATTGGAACGAGACCGGTAAACTGAGAGCTTTGCTTTCGTGTCAGAGCATATTAGCTTAGAGTTAATGTCCTCCACAAAAAACCTGTCGGCTTCAGACTCTCCCTGGCTCCAGCTGGTTAGTCACATCACCTAGTAGGGGTGGGATGGTGATGGGTTGAGCCGGTCCTGGCTGGTTGGGTGGGCCGGGGCGGGTGTGGGGGGGTGGGCTCTGCTGGGCCTGCCGTTCCCCCGGCTGGGGGCTCTGGTTGCCCGGGGTGGGGGGTGGTGGGGGCACGCGCTCTGCCGGCAATTTGGCAGGGGTTCCTGGGCTGGTGCCTTCTGGGGGCAGGGTAGGCAGTGCGGCTGACCCAGAACGGCGGCCGGGGGGGGGGGGGGGGCTTTGGGTTCTGGGGCCTGGGGTCGTCTGCCCGTGGCCGGTGTTTCGCCCGTGGCAAGTGGTTGGCGCGTGGCCCGGCCCCCTGGGGGTCGACGCCGCATTCACAGCAGGGGTTAAGGGGTTCACTTGGGTGGGTTTACATAATTTTTTTTTTTACATTTATTTATTTATGTATTATTATTACTATTACTATTATTATTATTATTATTATTATTATTATCATTACTATTACTATTATTATTATTATGACTATTGTTATTATATATATATATATATAATTTATAATTTTATATAATTAATATATAATTACCTTTTTTTTCATATGATTTAATCTATTCTGTGTTTATTTATTTATTTATTTTTTGGGGGAGTCGGGGGGCCCTGGGGGGTGGTGTGCAGTCCTTGGGGAGGTCAGGGCATGGATGGTGGGTCTGGACTCCCTGCCCTTCCGTTCTGGCACCGGGACCCGTCTTTGCCGGTTGTCTCTCGGCGCAGCGGGGCTCTCGCCTTAGCAGCGGCGGGCTTGCCGCCTCTTGGCTTCCTGGCTGCCCTGGGAGGGGGGGCGCCTACTGCGGCCGGCTGGGGGGCCGGTCGCTCGGGGGAGCCTCTCCCCCGGTTGTGCCCATCCGCCTGCTCCTCCCCGTCCTCACCAAAACAAATGTTGCACACAGGCACATAGGGCTCCGGGAACTGGATGGGTGGGTTATGCTGGCGGGGCTCACTGGGGGGGTAACTCTCTGGGGCGCTCTGTTGGCGCCCGCCCTCCACCCCGCTTTTTACTTGCATATTAGACACCCTGATTCATCTAGGGCCTTGTGGGGAGGGTCTGGTGCAGGGGGGCACGGTGAAATATCCGTGCTCATCTTTCACTGACCCCCCCACAATTTTAACTCCCACTTTAGACACACACACTGCATGTTAGCAGCTCATACACAGTAAATATACTCCAAATACACTTGGCAGCGGTGGGGACCCCACATGGGAGACCTCCTTTTTTTTACCTGCAGCACACACACAGCACTGCCACACCTATATACATGGGTGGGGTCGGGGGGGGCGGCCGGTCTTCACCCGCCTGGTCCTCTCAGGGCGGCCAGGCTTATGGGTATCATGTCGGCTGCGGTGATGGTCGGGCGTACGGCGCTGGGGGCCGGTCGGCAGGGGGGGGGGGGGGGTTACTGCGTGGCGGCGGGGGGTGGGGAGGTAACCAGATGATTGTGAGTATGTGTGCATGAGTGCATGGGTGGACGGACCTGGGGGCTGGCTCAATGGAACCCTCTGGGGCTTTCCCTTCCCATCCCAGAGAGGGTAGGGCACTTAAAGGGTAAGGGAGGGGGGCTCAGATAATATGGCTGGGGAGGGGGGGGGGGGTTGTAGTGGGTAGGGTTATGGGCGGTGGCTGTGGGTGCGTGGCGATCTCTGGGTTGCTCGGGTCGCGTGCCGCGGCTGGCTCGCGGACACAAGGCACCGGTCGGGTGGTGGGCGGCTCTCGGGTTCTGGGGCCCTGGCTTCGTCCTTGGCCCTTGTCTCGGCGTCCGGCGCCCGGCGGCCCCCATGGCTGCCGCCTGGTACGGCTAAGCGCTCCTGTCCTGTGGCCCGGGGGCCGGACACCGGGTTCGCTTATGCCTCTGGGCGTTGTGGGGGCCCCTGTAGGGGGGCCTTCTCTGCGCCTAGCTGGTCGGGTGGGCGGTCCACCTCCCCCCCTCCCGGGCTGCTTGGGTCCGGTGTGGGGGGGGCCCTGGCCTTGGGGGGCCTCTCCTCCCCTTTCCTGGTCTGGCTGCTCTGGTTGGGGAGGATCTGGTTCCCCACAACACAAGGTTCACTTGGGCAGCATGCATGTATCTCCACCCCCACGTGCACGTGCACACTGCCACACTGCTCCCTGTCTGCTTCATCCCTCCTTCTAACCTACAGTGTATTGATGGACAGATATTTTCCACTCATCTTCGTGTCAGATTTTTACCCATGATGGAATATTTGTCTTTCCAGCAGATCTGGTATAATTGTTACAGCTTAAAAGAATAACTGATCCAAATCAGTGCTTGTATCCCTCCCTTTTTTTTCACCCTTCTTCCCTTTACTCTCTTCCACCCCCCCCTCCCCCCGACACATATTTTCCCTCTTCCTCCCCACACACACTAAATATAACAAATAAAGAAATAAATAATACAACAAAACGGGGTTAAGAGCTTTGCTTTCTGGCTCAGCTCTCTCTTCACCACAACGGAACAGTACAGCGGCCGCATCACAGTGGATGCTGCTCCGATCCGCCTGTTGATCTCACGCTCCGATCTTCCCTCACTTGTGAACAAGACCCCCAGGTATTTAAACTCCTCCACCTGGAGCAGGGAGAGTCCACCCATTGGTCATACAGAGACTTGACAGCCCTCAGCAAGGCTCCCTGGACCCCATACTCCCAGAGCACCCTCCACAGGATACCACAGGGGGCATGGTCGAACGCCTTCTCCAAATCCACAAAACACACATGGACTGGGTAAGCGAACTCCCACAATCCCACCAGCACCCTAGATAAGGTTTAGAGCTGGTCCACTTTTCCACGACCAGGTCGGAAACTGCACTGTTGAAGTGTTGAGGTTCCCCTCTTTAAGAAGGGGGACCGGAGGGTGTGTTCCAACTACAGGGGAAATACTTTACATAATCAACTTATAATGTTCATTCATGCATTCATCCATCCATCCATTATTCCATCCATTCATGTATTCATTCATCCATCCATCCTCTGAGCAAACAGGGCTTTAACATTGCTATATAACCCTGCCCTTCATATTATCTGAGCAGCTTTCCTCTTCATATTTGTTCATCACCTTTTTCTTCACCTTTTTCTAAAGGATTTCTCTAACCCTCAGGAGGCTCCTCCTCCTCCTCTTCCTTCTCAGAAGAGGAAATCCTCTGCATAAGGCCAGCTGCTGACCATGAACTGATGAAGAGCAGTAGAGAACAATGAGGAGGAGCAGAAACAGCCAAACACATCCAACAGACACGGACCACGAAACAGGAGCAGATATAAGCATGGAGGCTCTTCTTCATCCCACAGTGGATCTCCTCTTCATCGGTTCAGCAGACCTGAGTCTAAGCTGTCTGAGCAGAACAGAAGTCTCCAATAGTTGAACTTGCTGCAGAAATGAGGAGGACCTGAGCTGAAGATGACGAAAGCACAGCATTACAAATGTATTCCATCAAAAACTCACATCACAGGAGAAAATGTCCTCATGATGGGAGTCTGGATGACATCACCAGGAGAGACCCAAAACCCCGGGGTCAGTGTGGGGTCCACCTTCGTGGGTCTAACATCAAACTGGGGGGTGGAGACCATCACCTTAACCCCAGAGCTCTGGCTAAACGACAGCCTTACGTTTTCTGGACCAATGCTCTTTATGTGAAGGCCAGCATATGTTGGAACGATTTCCCTCCCTGTGTTGGAGAACGTCTACCGCTACAGACTTTCCAAAGAGCCTTGAGCCATGGCTGAAAGTAAACCAGTCCGGTTGTCATTGCTTTTTGACCTGTTACTGTGTCCTGGGTTGTGTTTTGATCTGACGTCTTGATTTCTTTATCTCTTAATTCTCTTAACATGGTACTGTGGTGTCAAATGCTTTAACCCTAATCTGACGTCCTCCTTTCTGATGATCAACTGTTATATTTTCAACAGTTTTCATTCAAAATGGAACTGGAATGTATGTGATCCTTTATTCTGTTCACTGGTGTCTTGCATTCCTGCCAGAGGACGGCGGATGCAGATCAGCATCACTTCTAGAAACCAGTATATTTACATGTACAACAGATATCCATTGAAGTCCATTGTCTCTGTCAAAGACATGAACCTAACCGGAAGGGGGAGAGCCCATTACAACACCAAATATTCACAGCTGCTCTTTAGCTTCTGAACCTGGAACAGCCTGATCCAGACCATCATCTCCACTGAACAGGAGAACATTCCACCCCCTAACCTGTCTGTCAGAAGGGGGCGTGGCTGCCATCAGGCTGGAAGACACATAAATCAGAAGCATGCCGGTCCGTCAGGAACAACATGAACTCTCAGGTAAATAAAAGTTCAGGAAGAAGCTGATGCACCGACACAGAGGAGACCAACACAGAATGACAACAATGCAGTCGCTCAGGAAGAGCGGGGGGGGGGGGGGGGAGTGTCCTTGTGTAAAGAGGATAATGAGATGGAGCAGCTCAGCCTGAGCACTGGGTCAAATCCCAGCATGCACCTGGTGCCTGAAGCACACAACTGCAGTCCAACACAGCAGCTGCAGGTAGTGTCTGACACTGCCCCCACCCCCCAGGACATACAAAGGCCTAAGCATGAGTCTGCATGTGTGTACAGAAATAGGAGGAGGAGCTAAAACCTGAAGGACAACATCAGGCTAACATCTGGACCTGAATCCAGAAGACCTGGACCGCGTGACGATGTTCCCCATGACAGTTAGCTGTGCTCCAATGACAGAAAAGCTTCAAGCATTTGCGGCGCCTGCAGACTTTCATTCAGCTGTTCAGGTGGCCTGTCAGTCACATCCACCAAAAAGAGCAGCTTTTCCAGGCATCAGCATCTTCCAGTTGTGGGTAGTTCAGGTCTTTGCTTTTCAGGAATGTCTTCACATGTTCTAAACAGATGATAAAGTGACGCAAAACATCCCCCCTGGCCAGCCATCAGACTGTGTTGTAGCAGGAGATCAGAATATTCACTTTCAACTTCATCAAACAATGCACGGAACTGACGGTGGTTATTTACATCAGCCACCTGTTTAGCGATCCGCTAGAAGTTAACAAAAAGCCCTGCTGGTAGAAACGTGTGTTGTAAGCTATGATGCGATTCTCCGTTGACAGAAGTGGTGAAATTTAACACTGTAATGACCCAATCAGGCAGCCACCTAAGCTGAGTAGCAGTAGCCACACCGTTTAGCAAAAGGCTTCTTTGGAGAACTGACAGTGCCTCATACCCAGCAAGAGCTCACACAGTCTCAGTGACATTACCTCAGCAGGAAAAATATCATCTCCTTTTCAGTGATATGTCCATTTATTCAAGCACACACAACCAGCCCAAGCAGCATGAAACTAACTTCAGTTCACAACACTCTTACTCAAGGTTTTACCCCAAAACTCCCACTTCCCATGAGCCTTAAGGGCTGAAGGCAGGGCTAACCCCCAGCGTTCATGTGCATTTTAGGTCTGTTAGCAGCAGGGATTGTGGGACGCAGTTTCCTGATCTAATTAGGGCTCAGCATGAGCGTTTCTGTTTGCCCATGTTTATTTTCAAACGGCAGTTTTGTTGTTCCACCTTAGTTTATTCTTCCTGTTATGTTGTTTCTTTGTGTTGCCCCATAAGTGTGGATGGGGGAGCAGTTGATGAGTCCAGTGCAATGTTCAATGTGTTGCAAGTTCAATAGGAAATGGGGCTTATAATGTCGATAGGACACTATGCTCTTAGCTTCCCTTGCTACCCCCTCCTCCCTGAGACTGTGCGAAGTTGTGCGATGTCAGGGACGCGGAATGTTCTCCCAGTTTGAAGAAAGCTTGGTTCCCGTTTTACAGCTTCAAGTGACGTACTTACCGTACATTACAATTTTAATTCTGCAAGCTCTTACAGCTTAGGAAAACGTTAATATATTTGTGTCTTGTTTTTCCCCCTATAGAAACCACATTAAAACAAAAAATATATTTCTCTCTCCCATCTTTGTACATTTTCAAACATTTTTGAAAATGCTCCAGGGAGCCACTAGGGCAGCGCTAAAGAGCCGCGGGTTGGCGACCCCCGGACTAATTAATAAGAGTCAGACGTGTCATAATTAGATGTATACTGATGAAAAAAGAATTGTGTTTCCACTAATATGACCCACAGAGTTAACATTTTAATCCTTCACTTTAATGGTTTTAATCACCACATCTCTGTGATAAACTTATTTCCATCACAACGTCAAGTTATCAGCTCACTTTTCTACCTGGAAGTGAGACGACTCAATCGCTGAGGCTCCGCCTTTCTCTTCTTCATTCCATGATGTCATCCTAGAATCTGCCTCAGCAGAGTGTCTGTGTTTCTCCCACCGAAACAAACATCTCAACTTTTACAAAGATGGATGCTCAGATTGTTCACATAAAGGAAAGCATTTAGCCGATCACCGCTAGCTCCAAAGAGAACGTGGGTGTGTCTGTTAGCCTGGGGGTGGAGCTGGCAGTGCAAACTCTTCCTGGAAGGGGTGGTTCCTCTCTTTGTGATGGTAAATGGCGTGTACTTATAAAGCACTTCCTACCTTTCTGGAAGACCAAAAGCGATTTACAGTCACAAACACTTCAACATATGGATGGGCTAGGCGGGAATAGAACCTGCAATATTCCGATAAGAGGTCAACCGCTGCACCACAGCTGCCCATTGAGATGTCATAATGTGAGGACCCACTTGTTCAGGTGGGCTGGGAGGGGCTGGCGCTCAGAGAGCAGGTTTTTAGATGAATACTGAGAAATGAACAGATAAAAAAAACACTTTGGGTTATTTTTAGTGAGGAATAGAAATTATAATCATCTAAAACTCTAGAGTTGAGTTTTCATGATGCAGATTTTTCCATCATTGCAGACATTCCGATCACTCATCCTCACTTTCCATTCAGGAATATTGGACTGAACAACACAGTTCAGACGGCGTTGAACCAAATCCCTGCTATCAGAGCACTTCCTGTTCCTGAAGGCGTGGACATAGACTTAATGGCTCAGGGTGTGCCCCCCCAGTGGTGAGCAGCAGAGCAAACACATCACAGCTGGGGGCCTAATATTTGTATGTTTGTAGTATCTTTGCCCCCCTCCCCCCAACACTGCCCCAGAGGGGTGCACACCTGAGCATCCTCCAACCAGGGTTCCCCAAAATTCCCCCAACTCTAGACAACAACCAGCCAGTAGCAGAGAGCAAAGGGCCCGCCCTCCCACAAAGAGGGAGAGGCCAACAAGAGGTGGAGGTCCAAGAGCAGAAAGCTGAGCATGGATGGACCAGAACCACAGCAACACAGACCCCCCAGGCTGAAATCTGATGTCATCCTCTGCTCATGTCCCAGAGGGAGACCCCCACCCCCATCCTTACGTAGAGGAGGGAGGAAGTCCATGTAACAGCCGCTCTGACCCATCTACAGATGTTCAGAGTTCTGACATGGGCCCAGCCCAAACTGATGCCACACCTCCTCATCAGCAGGTGGGTCTGGTCCGTTTTCAGATGTGCTGTAGTGCTGATGAGCAACAGCCTTTTCCCCTCAGTATACAGACAGCGCATGCGCACACGCATCCCAGCGTGCAAAGCAAAGTTTGACACAGAAACAGTCTTCCCCGTAACTACCATCTGCGCATGTCCACCAGCATTCAAACTGGACTAATCCTCTGCCTGCACGCGCTCACCGACGCTCTCAGCATGTCATTAGAACGCCACAGCCGCGTGCACGTTTGGTGAACTCACCTGACACGCAGGAATTTCAGCCCAAAGCCTGACGTCAGTGAGCGCGTGCGGCTCACCTGGGAGCGGGTCGCGTCAGCCCTGGCTCAGGTTCCGATCCATACGCAGAGGCGCGGCTGATGCTCACCGAACCAAACCTCCGTGACGGTTCCGCGTTGGTGACACGGCGCTCCAAGGCTGCAGTCCGCGTTTGGACGTGTGGACGCTCCGCCGGTACCGAACACTGGCTGCCTGACTGCCTCCCGGTGCCTCTGACTCCTCCCCCCCCGCCTCAGAACGCAGCCCCCCCGAGGTGGCAGCGAGGATGAGGAGCCTCAGATAAACAAAGCCTTCATCCTCCTCACTGATCGGCAGCAGGAGATGAAGATCCTCATCTGAAGCTGTGGTCACGTGACAACCACGTAAACTCTATGAAAAACTTTTAGCCCTTGCATAGCTTAAAGTACAGCCTTGTAAAATGGCATAGTGTGCAATAAAGTAAAAAAAGAGTTGTCTGCCGAAGAAAAGGAAAAAAAACTTTTAGCCCTCCAGCTGTGACGTCACGTGATCAGCTGTTTTATTCTGCAATCCTGCAGTCTATGAAGGCTTTGAGTCTGATGAAGTCCTGCTGCTCTGCAGAAACTTTGTCTGAAAATGTGGACTAAAAATGGCAGAATCCTCACCAGAGGACCTCTGGGAAGCTTGACCAAAGATGATCGCAGTGGACTGAAGTTAGCTTTAAGATAAGATAAAGATAAGATAAAGATACTTTATTGATCCCAGCTTGGGAAATTCAGTTGTTGCAGCGTCGGCGTTAGGCTCAAGATACAAACTTACACACAATAGATGACAGAGAACCAGAACAATCAATCGGAAAGAAACATCAGTGAATTTGAACAGTCGTATTGCATGCCACATCAGGAGAGAGAAAATAGACAGACCATAATGACTTTATCTATTGCACATGGATGACAAGTTATAGAGTCCAATGGAGTGAGGAATGAAAGATCTCCTGAAGCGGTTTGTGCGACAGCGAAGCTGCCTTAGTCTGTTGGAGAAGGAGCTCCGCTGACCGTCCAGTACAGGATGGAGAGGATGCTCAGGATTATCCATGATGGATACCAGTTTATTTAAAGTCCTCCTCTCCATCACAGATTCAAACGTGTCCATTTTGCAACCAATTACAGAGCCAGCTCTTCGGATCAGTTTGTTGTTGTTTAGGTTGGACATTCCACACACATTCAGCTCCAGTGGGGTTTCCTCTTCAGTGTTCCCAGACAGTCACAGTTTTCCAGCCCGAAAAGCATCAGAAAACCGCCAGACCCAGCCAAAATTGATTGTTGATGTTTTTTCGTACTGGCATGATTTAGCAAAATAAAAGATTTTTATAAATAAAAGATAGCTCAGACTAATAATAAAAGGTGTACAGTATTGAATATTTCTTCAGCGGACCGGCCTTCGTCCATTCTTCATCTTAACCCTCTCTATCGCTGCCATAACCTGCGTCCTGCTCTTTCATCTGTGTGCTGCGCTTGCGCCGGAGCGCCCCGACTATCGTGTCAACCTGCCGCTATGATGACCGTATTTTGCGCTCTCTGTGAGGAGCGCAGGGGAAAAAAACTCTCAGCTGCAGAGGATATGAACAGGTGGAGAGGCGGGGGAGGGGCTTTGGCTTCAAACTCTGTTAGAGCCCATCATTGTCTCTGCATGATGCATTCACAGAGCTTCAGTACATAAGACTCCAACAGCCACCCAGCCTACCGTAGTCCGCTTTTATATATTCATGAGGAAAAAACCCGCCGAACGGACCCTAAAACCGCCCAAAGCCATTTTTACCTGCGAATTTAGAACCAAAACCGCCCAATTGGCGGAAAACCGCCCAATCTGGCAACACTGTTCCTCTTATTGACCATCAACAAATAAACATGAGATGGAGAGGACAACCAGTGGATTTACAACCAGTGGATTTACAACCAGTGGATTTACAACCAGTGGACCTTACAACCAGAAGACCTTAAAACCAGTCGATTTACAACCAGTGGATTTACAACCAGTGGACCTTACAACCAGTGGACCTTACAACCAGATGACCTTACAACCAGTGGACCTTACAACCAGAGGACCTTACAACCAGTGGACCTTACAACCAGAGGACCTTACAACCAGATGACCTTACAACCAGTGGACCTTACAACCAGAGGACCTTACAACCAGAGGACCTTACAACCAGAGGACCTTACAACCAGTGGATTTACAACCAGTGGATTTACAACCAGTGGACCTTACAACCAGTGGACCTTACAACCAGATGACCTTACAACCAGATGACCTTACAACCAGAGGACCTTACAACCAGTGGACCTTACAACCAGAGGACCTTACAACCAGTGGACCTTACAACCAGTGGACCTTACAACCAGTGGACCTTACAACCAGATGACCTTACAACCAGTGGACCTTACAACCAGAGGACCTTACAACCAGTGGACCTTACAACCAGTGGACCTTACAACCAGTGGACCTTACAACCAGATGACCTTACAACCAGATGACCTTACAACCAGATGACCTTACAACCAGAGGACCTTACAACCAGTGGACCTTACAACCAGAGGACCTTACAACCAGTGGATTTACAACCAGTGGACCTTACAACCAGTGGACCTTACAACCAGAGGACCTTACAACCAGTGGACCTTACAACCAGAGGACCTTACAACCAGTGGACCTTACAACCAGAGGACCTTACAACCAGTGGACCTTACAACCAGATGACCTTACAACCAGTGGACCTTACAACCAGTGGACCTTACAACCAGAGGACCTTACAACCAGTGGACCTTACAACCAGATGACCTTACAACCAGAGGACCTTACAACCAGTGGACCTTACAACCAGAGGACCTTACAACCAGTGGACCTTACAACCAGATGACCTTACAACCAGTGGACCTTACAACCAGTGGACCTTACAACCAGTGGACCTTAAAACCAGAGTACCTTACAACCAGAGGACCTTACAACCAGAGTACCTTACAACCAGAGGACCTTACAACCAGTGGACCTTACAACCAGGCAGTTTTCCTCAACTCAAACTACAGAGATTTACTGATACTTAGATAGCAATATTTAGAGTAAAGAACACAATATATTTTAATAAAAATGTTTATTAACTATAATGTTAATAAATTATCATTTTCATAGCTTCTACGAGGAATGAATATTTGTGGAGACGGAGATGTGAAATGTTGAATTCTCATGGAAATAAACAGATTCTGATGTTCAGAATGTGAAGCCCACGGTACAAGAAAGGAGGGCAAACCACCACCAAAGTGTTTCATCTGGACAGATGCAGAACGCTATTCTATAATCTATTCTGATGGATAGAAACAAACCAAAATCCAGAATTCTCCAGTCAATAATCATGTTTCTAAAAATATTTTACGATGATGTGTGTCTAAAAAAGTCAGATGTTCACGTCAGGTAGGAAAACTAAACTCTTGGGTCTGCTGAAGACCAGAAAAGACTACAAGACTTTCAAGATCAGGAAGTATTTCTTCATTTTTAACTTTTAGTCCCACAGGCCATCTGCTAACATATTTATTTTCAAATTCAGACATTAATCTTCAATCATGAAAACATCTGACTACCCAGAAGGCCTGAAACCTTAAAGGAATCTGCCCATTGAGGAACATGAAGTGGATCACAGCTCACACGCCCGTACCTGAGCGGCTCTTGATGATCTCTCCAAAGTCATCTTCTGCCGGCTCGTTGCAGTAATCCTCAGGGCGAGCGCCCTCGGCCATGGTGAGAGGTGGCAGTTGGGACGACCAGATGTAGGAACCAAACAGTCTCAAGGAGCAACAGGCAGGTTAGAAGGAGAAGACTGGCAGCAGAAAGAGGACTGTCACCCAGTGGCAGATGGACAGGAGCAGGTGGAGGAGTGTGGGTCATTCTGACCCCTAAATAGTAGATGGCTGGGGCCCCGCCCGCACCATGGAAAACCGGACACCCCAGGAGCAGTGGAGTCACAGTTTGACTCTTCAGGAGTCCAAGTGGGTCAAAGTCAGAAATGTTCCAATCTGGATTGGTCAAGACCAGACCTGGGGGGTGGGGGCAGCTTTAAGGAAATCTGAAATGTAAAGAATCTCAACCCCCCCCCCCCCCCCCTCCCTGTGATCTCACAAACAGACTATTATTAGACCCACCCCCCAGTTGAGGTGGTTCTTGCTAGTGTTTATTATTAGCTACACAATGTTGCAGGAGCTCCAAACAGTCAGGGATGTGTGTGTGTGTGTGTGGGGGGGGGGTAGACAGCTGAATGTGGGGCTCCAGAATAAGACCTGCTGGGGGGCGACAGGGTGGAGCCTGAGCGTGGGGGGGCTGCTCATATAGGAACATCTTATGAAGACGTTTAATGAATCCACTGTGTTCTGATGATGAAAACATGAATAGTTTATAAGAGATACATTTATACAATTCTCCTAAATGATAAACTGTCCTAATGCAGTGCATTGTAGCCTTTAGTTGCCATTCTGGTGAGCATTGATGCACACAGATTTTTTGCAGGGACTTCTGGGAAACTTCAGAGACACTGGATTTTGGAATTGCAGACTTAAACATGCTGAGAAAATGGTGAAAGAATTCAGACACATGTAGTTGCATGGTATATGTGTTGACATGTTTGTGTCAGAAGATTCATAACCATCTATGGTAACAGCAGCATCTGTCCAACAGAGACCTTCAGCTCTGATCTGTTTGTTCAGCTGATGGACAACACAAGTAAAAAAGTTCACTTCCTCCCACTGCCTTTCATGATATCAAACTCCTTTTGACAGATGGAATATTAAATGTTTTCAGTGTGTCATGTACTGTATGTAACAGAACCTATTTATGACTGAGAGTAATTGATTATTTGCATGTGTATGTGTCATATATGTTCCCATGTTTTCCAATGGACAGGGACCCAAATGCAGAGGTAAACAAGGGCGAAGGGTTTCATTCTGTAAATCAACAGTTAGTCACCCCTCATGTAAGTGGACAAGTCTCCACATGCTGCCAGAATCTTGAGCTACTAGCCATTAGCATCAGACACACTCACTCCTGAGGGAGCTCACGCATTAAGGCCCGTACACACCGGGACGAATATTTGCCCGCCGTTATTCGCCAGCGTTATTCGCTAGTGTTATTCGCCATGTCTTTTGTGTTCACACCCAGGCGATTTTCGCTGACGATGAGCCGAGCCAACATGCAATTTCATTCCCTGACATTAGATGGCGCTTAATGTCAAACAGAAATACTCCTGTACACAAGGTGGTCACTTTTCACTCAGAAGAAGAGAGCCAGTATTTACGAGCTTGTCAAAATCATACAAAGAAAACACGAATAGTTTCAAGCACCAGTAGCTCCAGCTCCAGTTCCAGTGATGAAGAAATTATTGTTCTGTTGAATGATGAAAGACGCCGGAAAAGATGCCGATTTTGGGTACATCCCATAGTTACGAGAAGAGAAGAACATGGGGAGTTTTATCGACTGGTACAAGAGCTGAAAATGGATCATGAGCATTTTCGGGGATATTTTAGATCTTCTTTGCTGGTATGTGTGCTCAGAAAGGCAGTTTTGTGTTTGAGCGCCCCCAAGTTGTGTTTTAATGTAACTTCAGAAGCTCCAGACACGTGTGCAAAAGCGCCATTCTCATTGGTTGTATAGATTTTGACGCAGCGCGTCAAACCAAAGAAACGAACCCGAGGCGTTTTTTAAAAAGTGACGCTTTGACGCGTGGCGTTTATTCGCGTCGCTGTGCACTGCGCTGTGCACTGCGCTGTGCACACTCACATTGGTGCCCTTTGTTTAGTCACGAGGCGTTAAACGTTGGGGAATATCGCGCGCAAAATCCGTCCCGGTGTGTACGGGCCTTTAAGATTCAAGATTCAAAGATTCAAAGAGGTTTATTATCATATGCACAGTAAAGAAATGGGTTTCCCTGTACAATGAAATTCTATCTTTGCTGCCTGCTCCGAATGCCAAAAGGAGAGGAAACCGAAGAAGAAATAGAAAAAAAATTCACACACAACATACACACAAAACACAAGATGTCGGGTGGCAATACTAAAGTGCAAAAGTGACAATAACAGTAGCGGACAGTGGGTATGTGCAAAGGTGCAGTTGTTGTTTCAGACTCCTGTCAGCTGTTAAGGAGTCTGATTGCAGAGGGGAAGAAAGAGTTTAGACTGCGGCCTGCGTTTACATCCCTAAACGCGGTCATGCTGAAGCAGTCTGTAAGTCAAACAACCATAGCAGGACTGCAGACTCAAACTCCAACAGCTCTTATTCTCCTTTCTGGAGACTTTACTCATGAATGCTGGGTAAAAAGCCTTCCTCCTTTTCACTAGCTTGTTGATGCCCCAACCAGTAAGAACCAAATCATGTTCTCCCTTTATAGACATCAAAGGGTGATCCACATTCTCTTATCTTACATGGAAACATATCTCCTCCACATGACAAGTCCAGTTAAAAACTGATGTTCCTGGAACCTCAGTACAAATGTCTACTTTGGAGGCACCCCCAAACATCCTTCAGGGGGCATTAAGGGGGAGTGAGCAAAGGAAAGGAAAAACTTACAGGTGAGGAAAGGGTGAAGAGAGAGAGGAAATAAAGAAATACTTGAAGATGTGGAAAGGGAAGGAAGAAAGAACCAGTGTGGTAATGGCGCTCTCTGCTGGAGACAAGAAGACAAACATCAACCTGAAAGAGACAAGCTGTTCTTGTTCAGCTCCTTAGCATGAACTTTGAACCGTAGACGGTAAAAACATGGATGAATCCAGGTGTGACGTCACCCATAGAGAATGCCTCTAAACGTATCGTGCTAAAAACAGTAGGCGTGGAGGAGCTTAACTCCAGGTGGTCAATCGAGCAATGGGCAACTTAAACCATTTGCTGGTCCAACCAGCATTCAGACCATTCTGGCAAACGTTTAGCATGGCGAAATCTGCTAGAGCTGTTCCACTTAGCATTTCCAGAGGCGAGGCGGGGCGAAGACATCATGGCTATGTCCGTGTGTCCGGCTGCAAAGAGACACAGACCAACTGTGAGCAGTGTGGCCAGGCTACAATAAATAAAAGAAAAACTATATGAGCGAGCAGGCCCTTAATAATGGTCATAACTGTTAGGGAGGACTGTGAGGATGGAGGACTGTATCACTGATGCGGGTAGGATTTTAACAGTAAACAAGATGGGGTGTCGGTCAGGATACAGGGAGGAGGAAAATGGAGAGGTGACTCCACTTGTCAGATGTTCTGAATTTATTCTTTGCTGAATATTCCAATTTAGTCTGCAAACAACAAAAACTCTCTCATCACTGCATAAATAACACAAATAGGCTTGCTGTAAATATAATAAATTACATAAAACACAGAAACTGACTCAGTATGTCAGTATGACAATAAACTCATTATAATAGGCAAAATATAATTAAATCTGCCTTAACCTCAGAAACCGTGACAACAGTGACACTTAGCGGCCGTGCAGAAAATCACTGCATCAATAAAATGAGCAAAACACGTAAAACAAAGGATTCAAACACTTATGTTTTGGTCAGTTAGTCAATATTGAAAATACAGCAACTGTAATGAACTGTGGTGTTAGACAGGGGTTTTTTGGGCGGCTAAAGTCTCTCTGCTGCTGACCCAGAGCACATGGAAACAGGAACTAACTCAACAAACCCAGAAAAATCAGAAATCAGAAAGCCTTTATCGTCTCCGGTGTGATGACGTAGGGAACAAGACGCGTCCGGCAGCCGCTCTGCAAAAACTTCAGAAAAACTCACTTAAAGTTAGTAAGTAAAAATTACTCATAAACCCGAATGCACAAATAAGTGAGGGGACAATTACAAAAGAGGCCGATAAAACGAAAGAATGCCGAGATCGCAGGATAAAAACAACTCGACGGCAAAGCAGGCTAATAGCTTAGCCGAGCAAGCTAACGCCGGAGCAAATGTAACTCCGACGAGCGATCTATTGAAAGCCATCGAGTCGCTTAAGACTCAAATGAAAGAGGATAACGAAGGAATACGAAAGGACATTAATGCTTCACGTCAAGAGATGAGAAGCAAACTGGACAGTCTGAGTGAAGAAATGCACGGCATATCAGAGAGACTTGACGAGGCGGAGACGCGCGTGGGGCACGTTGAGGACATGACGGTGGAGTTAACCCACGCGCTCACTCAGTGCATCAAACAACAAAGAACCATGCAGTCTAAGCTGACGGATCTGGAATCTAGATCCAGAAGGAATAATATCAGACTGTTTGGAGTGGAAGAGGGAACAGAGGGGCAGTCTATGCATCAGTTCATCACGAACCTCCTCAGAAAGGAGCTCTCCCTGCCAGCAGACTTTGATTTTAAAATTCAGCGTGCCCACCGAGCCCCCACATTCAGGTCAAGCCCCAACGCACCTCCAAGACCTATAATCATTAACTTCCAGGAATTCATAATCAAAGAGCAAATATTGAAAGATGCGTGGAAAAAAGGGCGGATCAGGCTGAATGACAAAAACATTTACTTCGACCATGACTATGCCTCAGAGGTTGCCATGAAGCGCAGGGAGTACCAAGCAATAAAGAAGGCTCTGAAGGAAAAAGGAATACGCTTCCAAACTCCCTACACCAGCATACGGATTCATTGGCGAGACGGCGTTCGAACCTACAGCAATGCACATGCAGCCGGGCTCGAGCTGCGCAAACGAGGGATGGAAGTGGAACTACCGGGAACAACAACGGAGGAGGACACGGCGGAGCTTCGCCTACAGGAGATCTTGGGATGGCAGCAGCAGACTCGACGCCAGCAGGACAACAGACCCTCCACGTCACAAAGGGCGAAGGAAAAGCTGAGAGAATTTGAAAGGAACGATGGAAACTGACACAACACTGAAACATCAGAAGGCTGGCCTCTCCAATACATTGGAATATAGGAGCGGCACCAGAAGCAGACGTAAAGACGTGTACGCTGGACAATGTGGACGGGAGCGACTTTGTCGTTCTCCAAGTCCTTTTTAGGGCCCCTTCTTAACAGGAGGAACAACCCTGGACCTCCCAGCGGGGTCGAGGAGGGAAAGACACTCCCTCCAATGTGTGGAAGTTACAGGTACCGGTTGGTACTGTTCAAATGTTCTTTGTTCTTAAGTTTGAAGCATTTTTTATTTTCTCTTTCTTATTTTTTATTTTCTCTTTTACCCTGTTTTGTTTTCTTTGTGGGGTTCACAAACATTATCAACAAAATAAATGAGCGGACTAGGTAACTACAGAATAATCTCAGTAAATGTGAACGGCCTTGGCAACCCAGTAAAAAGAAGCAGAGTGCTATCAAAACTCAAAAGGGAAAAAGCACAGGTGATCTTCATGCAAGAAACACATCTGCCAAAAAATGAGCATGAAAAATTTAGTAAATTTGGGTATGAAAACTGTTTTTTCAGCTCCTACAAAAACAGCAGAAGGAGAGGTGTACTCACGTTAATATCAAATTCAGTCAACTTCGAAAAAGTTCAGCAGGATAGTGACAAAGATGGGAGATATGTCATTGTTAAAGGAAAGATCAACAATAACCTGGTTACACTAGTCAATGTGTACGCACCCCCAGAAGGGAATCAGAAATTCTTTAAATTATTATTTGACAAAGTAACTACACTAAGTGAAGGAATCCTGATCTGTGGAGGAGATTGGAACACAGTACTAGACCATTCAAAGGACACAACAAGCCTTAAGAAGAATAAGAGCATTAAATCAAGAAATCTCAACATTTTTATTAAAGAAACCGGACTTTGTGATGTGTGGAGGGATCTACATCCATCAGAGAAGGATTACACTCACTACTCAGCAGCCCATAAAGTGCACTCAAGAATAGATTTCTTCTTAGTGAATAAAGTAGACAGATACAGAGTCCTGAACTGTAATGTAGGAACAGCGGATATATCTGACCATAATTTTATATACTTAACTATGCATCTGGATAACCAACAAAGAACAACATTGTGGAAAATGAATGTTGGCATCCTAAATAATGAAAACGTAGTGCAAGAGATAAAAAAGGAAATTAAGGAGTGTATAATGATCAATAAGGATGACCAAATAGAACCAACAATAATTTGGGATACTGTTAAAGCTGTTATGAGGGGGAACATTATATCTAGGATGTCCCATTTAAATAAAAAAAAACGGTTAACACAAAACAAATTAGAACAGACACTCAGGAGCCTCGAGAAGCAACAACATTGGGACAGAAGTGAAGAGCTGGCAAAAAATATCAAAGAGATAAAAAACAAATTATCAGACTTAACAGTAGAAGAAATTGAAAAGAAATTAAGGTTCATAAAGCAAACCTTTTATGAATCAGGCCCTAAGGCAACCAAAATTCTAGCAAAGCGCCTAAGATCACTGAAGATGAGAAATCAAATTCATAAAATCAGAGACCCATACACCAACGTCATACATTATGAACCAGACAAAATTCAAAAAACATTTCTAGATTATTACAAAACTCTGTATAGCCAATCTGAACTAGTAAATGAAGAAGAAATCACAGACTTTCTGGCCAACCTAGATCTGCCATCTATTGGAACCACCCAAAATAAAACATTAACCTCACCTATTACCAGAGAAGAAGTCGACAAAGCTATAGGGAGACTGAAAAGTAATAAAAGTCCCGGAGGTGATGGTTATCCAAATGAATGGTACAAAACATTCAAAGAGGAACTCGCTCCTATATTATTAGAATCCTTTAATTGGACATTGAAAAAAGCCAAAACTCCCCCATCATGGAAAGAAGCAATCATCTCTGTTCTACCAAAAGAAGGGAAAAATAAGGAGAACTGTGAGAGCTACCGCCCAATCTCTATTTTAAATGTTGATTATAAAATATTTACATCAATAATCAGTAAAAGACTTGAACAATTCCTCCCTGAACTCATCGACGAAGACCAGACTGGATTCATAAAGGGAAGACAGACACAAGACAACATACGACGCACCATACATGTCATAAACGAGGTCAATAAACTCAAAACCCCAGTAGCTTTAATAAGCCTAGATGCTGAAAAGGCCTTCGACAGGGTCAGCTGGGACTTCCTCTTTGCAGTCCTGAGGAGAATGGGCTTTAACAATACATGTATCATGTATTTACAAGCTCTGTATCATAAGCCAGTGGGTAGAATTAAAATCAATGGAAATTTAACAGATAGCTTTGAACTATTTAGAGGAACGAGACAGGGATGCTGTTTGAGCCCATCCCTTTTTGCTCTATTTATTGAACCTTTGGCTCAGTATATAAGACAGAGTGAAGATCTAAAAGGGGTGACAATAGCAAAGCAAGAACAAAAAATAGGGCTTTTTGCAGATGACATTATTGTATATCTACAGAATCCAGATACCGCATTTCCAAAATTATTGGACATCCTAAAAGATTACGGAGGTAAATCAGGATATAAATTAAATATCTCTAAGACTCAAATGCTAGCCATGAACTACAAACCAGCTGAACCACTCAGACAAAAAATTAAACTGCAATGGGACTCAGAAAATATAAAATACTTAGGAGTTTACTTGACAACAAAACTAAACACATTGAAAGACATTAATTACAGTAGAATCACCGATACAATAAGAAGGGACTTAACAAAATGGACCACCTTAACCATGGATCTCAGCTCAAGAATAGAGGTAGTGAAAATGAATGTGCTGCCCAGACTGCTATATTTGTTTCTCGCATTACCGGTACATATCCCAGATGAACAATTTGTTAAATGGAACAAACAATTAATTAGATTTATTTGGAACGGGAAAAAACCTAGAGTAAGACTGAAAACACTTCAGTTGGAAAAAGCTAAGGGGGGGCTAGCGTTACCAAGTCTCCAAGAATATTATCTGGCAGCACAGTTAAGAAGCATAATATATTGGTGTTCAACAGATTACTATTCTAAATGGAAACAAATTGAGCTTGACTATGGTTCTTGCCCGCCCCAGGCAAGACTGGGGGAAAAAATACAAGTAGTAAGTACAGAACAGAACCCAATAGTGGAGTTTGTAATTAAAACCTGGTGGCAGGTGGTCAATAAATACAAATTTGGTAACAACCACAAATTACTCATATGGCCTTCACACTCTACGGGATTCAAAGCCGGACAGCTAGATAATACATTTAAGAAATGGAGAGTTAGAGGATTGACTGCATTATGTACATTAACAGAGGGGAACATTTTCAAAACATTTGAAAAGCTTAAAGAAGAGTTTGAACTGGAAAACACAGACTTATTTAGGTATCTTCAATTAAGAAACTTTTACATTGAAGAGGTAAAAAGCTCAATTACACAGGAAGGCAGTGATGTGATAGAAATAGTGACAGGGGCTTATAAGAAACTGCCTTCAAAGATGGTTTCCAAACTGTATAAATGTCTGATGAAATGTACTGGTTTTGATTCACTGTACTTAAAGCAGAAGTGGGAGTTAGAATTGCAGGTTAACCTATCAGAGGATGAATGGTATTCAATCTGTCAGCTACAACATAATTCAACAAGTTCTAGACAATGGAGAGAATTCGGGTGGAAAAACATAACAAGGTTCTTTATCAGTCCTCACTTAAAGAGCAAACAGCTGAGGACCCCGCAACAATGCTGGAGACTCTGTGGAGGCGTGAACGCCAATCATTCACACATCTTCTGGACATGCAGTAAAGTTGTTCCCTTCTGGCAAAGCATCATCAAAACTTTGCAGGAAATACTAGGGTATGAAATACCCGCTGACCCACGGATAGTATACCTAGGACTGTTACCAACAGGAGTGATACAAACAGAGGACAACTATCTTTTTAAAGTCATGATCATGGCCTGTAAAAAAGCCATAACAAGAAATTGGCTTAAAAGTGAACCACCAAGACTGGAGCAATGGACAGACATTATGGAAGAGATCTGTTCTATGGAAAGAATGACATTTCACTTACGCTTGAAAGCTGAAAAATTTCAACTCCGATGGAGGAAATGGAAGCAATATACACTCCGCTCAGAACCAAAAATTTAAAACAACTTTTGTTTTACCCCACCTGTTCCTTTTTGCTTGTTTGCGTTGTTTTTGTATATTTTATTTTATTCTACTTTATTTCTTTACTTGATTGTGTTTTCTTATCTTGATTTGTTTGTATTTTAAAAGTGCAAAACGTTAAATAAAAAGTTAAAAAAAAAAAGAAAGCCTTTATCGTCATTGTTACACAAGAAACTTGTGGCAACAAAATTTCCGATGCTCTCCAGCTGCTTAAACAATATAAATAAGTAATCTTCTAAAGAACAATAAAAAATTTAGTTTAACTGAAAAATATACATATGTACAAAGCTATATATAGTTTTCTATATTGCACTGTATTGCACATGGGAATTGATAATATTGCTATTACAGTGGCTTCAAATATTGCACGAGTTACAGATTTTTGTGGGATTCACATTTGTTAAGGAGGTTGACTGCTCTGGGGAAGAAACTGTTTTTGAATCTATTTGTGCGAGCCTTGAGGGATGTACCGCCGACCTGAGTGTAGCAGCTGGAACAGGTGGTGGTTTGGATGGTGGGAGTCCTTGATGATTTGCTTGGCTCTGCCTGTGTAGTGAGAGGTAGCAATGACCTCTAGGCTGGGCAGGGGGGAGCCGGTGATTCTCTGGGCCGTATTGATCACCCTCTGCAGGCCTTCCTGTCTGCGGCCGAACATCCTGCATACCAGGCTGTGATGCAGTACGTGAGGATGCTCTCTATGGCGGCTCTGTAGAAGGTCACCAGCAGCTTCTTCTCCAGGCGTGAGGGCAACTGGCCTGTAGTCGTTGGGACTGTCTGCTGCTGGCGTTTTGAGAACCGGAATTATGGTGGAGGTTTTGAGGCAGGCTGGGATGCTGCACTGTTGTAAGGACTGACCACTACCGGTTCCGGGTTATGGCAGGACGCGTGCGTGGCTCTCTGTGGATACAACTATCTTCAAATTACTTAAAAAGTTGATTTTCTCCAAAAAAGAGAGCTGACCATGCCCACCAAGAAAAGCCAGGAATACGAAGACCACAAAAAGATTCTTGATGATATTAGATTAGATTAGATTAGATTCAACTTTATTGTCACTGCACATGTAGGTACAAGGCAACGAAATGCAGTTAGCATCTAACCAGAAGTGCAATAAGCAGTAGGTACAGAATAAAGGTCTATAATATGTACAATAACTATACAGGTAAGTATTATGAACATAATTTACAGATATTAAATACTATAAGCACGGGATACAGATAGGTGTACTATGAACATACTATTCAGATGGGCTATGTAAAAGTGTATGAACACTATAAGCAGAACTATGAACATAATTTACAGTAATGCAATGGACAGTAAAGTGCAAAGAAAATATTACAATGTGCAGATGGATTATACAGTGTTCCTGGATGAACAGACAGTAGTGCAAGTAATAACAAGTTATTGTTTTTGCTTGCTGTGAATAAATAAATAATTCAGAGTGTTGAAGAGGGGGAGGAGTCTATGGTGGTGTGGGGGGTGTTTTGGGGGTGTCAGAGGGAAGAGTTCAGCAAGGAGACAGCTTTAGGAAAAAGCTGTTCCTGAATCTTGTGGTTCTTGTCCAGAGGCTCCTGAAACGCCTCCCGGAGGGGAGGAGGTTAAACAGTCCGTGGTCAGGGTGAGAGGAGTCCTTGAGAATGCTGCGAGCTCGACGTAGACAGTGTTTCTGGATGTCCTCAAGAGCAGGAAGTGGTGTCCCTGTGATGTGCTGGGCAGTTTTCACCACCCTCTGCAGTGCAGGGTTCTTCTTCAGTGTCCTGAGGAAGAAAAGGCGCTGGTGAGCCTTCTTGACCAGGCTGGAGGTGTTTGTGGCCCAGGACAGTTCCTCCGAGATGGTGGTTCTCAGGAACTTGAAGCTGGAAACACGTTCAACAACCATCCCGATAATGTGGATGGGGTCATGAGTGCTTCCGTTCTTCTTCCTGAAGTCCACAATGACGTCCTTGATCTTATTGGTGTTAAGGAGCAGGTTATTATCAGCGCACCATGTGGCCAGGTGCTGTACCTCTTCCCTGTAGGCAGTCTCATCGTTGTCACTGATGAGGCCAATCACCGTGGTGTCATCTGCAAACTTAATGATGGAGTTGGATCCATGCAAAGGCTTGCAGTCGTGGGCTGTAAAGGGAGTAGAGGAATGGGCTCAGCACACAGCCCTGTGGTACGCCAGTATTAAGTGTGATGGTGGTGGAGTGGGTGTGACCTGACCGAACATGCAGAGGCCTGTTGGTCAGAAAGTCCATAATCCAGTTGCAGAAGGAGGTGTTGATGTCCAGGTCTCCAAGTTTTGTGGTCAGCTTGGAGGGAATGACGGTGTTAAATGCTGAACTGAAGTCAACAAACAACAGCCTAACATATGTGTTGTTATTGTCCAGGTGTGTGAGTGCAGAGTGCAGCACTGTGCATACTGCATCCTCTGTGCTCCCATTTCTGCGGTAGGCAAATTGGTGTGGGTCCAGTGTGGGTGGGAGGCAGTCCTTGAGGTGTGCTAGTACCAGTCGCTCGAAGCACTTCATAATGATGGGCGTGACTGCCACGGGGTGATAGTCATTCAGGCACGTTGGGGAGGAGTGTTTACTGTGTTTACTGGCACAATGGATGTGGACTTAAAACATGTTGGCACAGTTGCCTGGGAGAGGGACAGGTTGAAAATGTCTGTGAAGACCCCTGCAAGCTGCTCTGCACATGTCATAAGCATATGTCCAGGAATGCCGGCTCAGTGCAGTGTGGACATCTAAGGGGGTCAGTTTAAGGGGTTGGTGGTCTGCTGAGGGTGAGATTTTGGTGGCCGTCTCCTTGCTGGCGCTGTTGAAGCGAGCATAAAAGTAATTTAGCTCGTTAAGGAAGGAGACGTCCGTGACTGTTGGTGTGGAGTTGCTTGACTTGTAGTCACTGATGATCTGGATGCCCTGCCACATGCGTCGGGGGTCAGAGTTGGAAAAGTGTTCCTCTACCTTCAGCTTGTAGCAGTACTTGGCCTTTTTGATGCCCCTTTTCAGATTAGCCCTGGATTTACTCTAGGCCTGAGCGTCATCTGACCTGAAGGCAGCGTTGCGGTCTTTCAGCAGGAGTCGAACCTCTTTGTTCATCCGTGGCTTCTGATTAGGGTATGTTGTTATCTGTTTTTCTGTTGTTACACTGTCAATGGTGGAGTTGATGTGATCCAGTACAGAGGAGGTGTAGATATCAATGTCCGTGTGAGAGCCACAGGCAGCCTGTGAAGCAAACATGCTCCAGTCAGTGTGTTGAAACCTGTCTTGAAGTAAAGAGTCAACTCCAGCTGGCCACACTTTGATGGTCTTCAATGATGGTTTCACACGGTTGATGAGGGGTGAATACTTAGGGGTGAGAAACAAAGAAAGGTGAACAGACTGTCCGAGGTGGGGGAGAGGGCTCGCGATGTAAGCTCCATTGATATTTGTATAAACATGGTCCAAAGTTTTGTCTCCTCTGGTGTGGCAGGAAACATGCTGGTGAAATTTGGGGAGTACTGTTTTTAATTTGCAGTGATTAAAATCACCCGCGACAATAAAAGCAGCCTCTGGGTGAGCAGTCTGTTGTTTACTAATGGCTGCATGAAGTTTGTTCAAAGCAAGCTTGGCATTAGCATCCGGTGCAATATAGACTGCGGTTATTATGGTGGAAGTGAACTCCCGTTGCAGATAAAAAGGTCTACATTTTACCATGAGAAACTCTAGGTTAGCTGAGCAGTGTCTTCCAACAATGACAGTGTTTGTACACCAAGCTTTGTTGACATAAATGCACAATCCACCACCTCTTGTCTTGCCGGAGTCATCTGCCGTTCTATCTGCCCGGAGTGTGTAGCGTCCTGCTAGCTCAATAGCATTGTTGGGTACGTCGTTGTGTAGCCATGTTCCTGTGAAAACCATGACATTGCAGTCCATATGTCAGGGTTGGGGGGACTGGGGAGCATGAAGGACCTAAACGCAGAGGCAGGAGGCACACGGTTCCAGGGAAAGGGGTTTAATCAACAAACAAAAAGCGCTGCAGAGCAGGAAAACAAAACTAGACTTACTGTGGCATGGCGTGACACATGGAAAACATTAATGACACAAGAGACGTTACAATAATGACGTTACAGCTAGGGGAGAGACGTTAATGGACCAGCACAAGAGGAAGGGAGAGACGAGACTTAAATACAGACAGGGCAGACAAGACACAGGTGAACGTGATCAGGACAGATTGGGACCAGGAAGTAAAACTCAGGAACAAGACAAAACAGAACACCTTTCAAAATAAAACAGGAAACAGAACCAAACAAAACCAAGACAAAAGAAACCCAAACCATGACAGTACCCCCCCCTCAAGGAACCGCTCCGAGGTTCCAAAATTCAATCAAGGAGGAGGGGGCCTGTAGGACAAATGGTGACAGGTAACAGAGTCCTAGGAGGCTGGGCTTGGCAGACCAGCAAGGCCGAAAAGAGCCTGGAGGACGGCCGGGAGGCCGAGCGGTCCAACGAGGCAGGTCTGGGGGACGGCCGGGAGGCCGAGCGGTCCATCGAGGCAGGTCCGGGGACGGCCGGGAGGCCGAGCGGTCCGGCGAGGCAGTGTGGTGTGTGTGTGATGTGGTGTGGCATGACACATGGAAAACATTAATGACACAAGAGACGTTACAATACTGACGTTACAGCTAGGGGAGAGACGTTAATGGACCAGCACAAGAGGAAGGGAGAGACGAGACTTAAATACAGACAGGGCAGACAAGACACAGGTGAACGTGATCAGGACAGATTGGGACCAGGAAGTAAAACTCAGGAACAAGACAAAACAGAACACCTTTCAAAATAAAACAGGAAACAGAACCAAACATGACAGAACAAGAAAATAAGTCAAAAACCAAGACAAAAGAAACCCAAAACATGACACCATAAGTCTCTTACTGTGGGTGATGCGGAGTCGTAACTCATCTATTTTGTTCACCAGTAACCGCACATTAGCGAGGAAGATGCTGGGTAAAGAGAGCCGGAGCGGTGTTAGCTTTAGCTTGGCTCTTAGGCCTTAGCGCTTCCCCCGCCTTTGTTTACGATCACGACGCCACCTGTGAGCACTTCCGCCCGGCCGGGTAGAGTGCGAAGCCTCGGTTGTTCTAGTGATCTCAGGGATGAGTCGAAGATTGGTGATAAAACAGCTGGTAAAGTCCTCACCGATATCTAAAAGCTCATGTCGGGTGTATGATGTTAAAGCAAAGCTGTTCAGTACGAACAGACCCGACATGAGCAGGAATAATACTGCAAAATTGCAAAAACTGGAGAGACGCTGAGCCTCGCGATGTGTTCGCGCCGCCATCTTGGTCGTTTTATCAAAGCTACGCTGTATCCCTTTGTGGAACAAGTGAATGCTAAGCTAACTCCACTTATGGAAATGATGGAAGAGTTCCGAAGATTTCGGGCTCAAAACGAGCAATGAGAAAAGCGGGTCGACATTCTGGAGAAAAGACTGGACGATGTGGAACAAGTAAGAATGAATAATGTCATTCTCACTGGAGTACCGATCAAACCTTGGGCGAAGCTGACAGCAGGAGCTAGCACTGCTAATGCTAATGCTAGCGCTAGCAGTGCTGAAACGGAGAGCGGTGGAGAATCTCTGGAACACCAAGTGGAATCATTTCTCACATCTAAAGGGATTTCCCTGGATCTCAATACCATGGTGACCTGCCACCTGCTCGCCAGGAGAAAGGAGCCGGAGAAAGGAGCCGGATAAACCAGCGATCCTCATCAGGTTTGTGAATCAAAAATACAAGCTAGCTCTGATGAAGCAACGTAAAAATCTCAGAGGTTCTGCTGTTTATCTGAATGACCATCTGACCAGAAGGAATGCTGAAATCTCCAAACATGCACGGCTTCTCAGGAAGCAGAAGCAGATTGAGAACACTTGGGTTAAAGGCTGCAGGATTTACGTCAAACCACTCGGTCCACCAGACTGGTCCAAGGTTCTGGTTGTGAACACCATGAAGGATTTTGAGAAGTGTTTGATCACGGTCGTCTGAAACAACATGGAGTAATAAACCAAAGAGCCAAATAATTTCAAGAAATATGACACCTGGACTCATCACTTTCTCCATCTGTCTGACGTCACCTGAATAACAGCAGAGATTTCTGACCTGCAGACAACTTGACCTCCACTTTCACTGAGCTGATATCATCTGAAGAAGGAGATGGACCTGAATCTAATGTCTGCAGACATAACATGGAAGAGACTAGAAACTGTTTAAACCCAGAAGATCAGCTGTTAATCAGCAGAAGAAGAAATACCAACCTTGGACAATCGACAGATTATGGACCCTTTTTATTTTTCCCTTACAGCATTACTTTAATATAAAAAAATAAAAAAAAAAACAAAAAAAAGAAAAAATAATAAAAGTAAAACAAATGATCAATCACTTATTGAAAATGGTTAAATTGATCGATGTTTAATGATATTACTTCATTTGCTCCAAAAATTGATAAATTGATTCAAAAATCTTTCCTAATGTAGCATAATTTTGCACGTTTTTAACTTACTTGATGAAATTTTTATATGAAAATTCCTGAAACAGTGTTGTGTCTATTTTACTGATATAGTATTATGTTCTAATCATATGAATGACTTTTATAAGTAACATATATTTTAGATGACTGATCTGCATTTGCCATGTTGGTTTCTAAAATAGTTATTTTTTTACATAATAATTAAGTCATTCATCTTTGTCATGTGCTTTATCGATACTTTATGATTCTAAATTCTGTCTGATAAAAACTAGGAACCGGATATTGATAAATCATGTAATAAAATGGTTATAGTATAACGGGGAGGAATTATATAAGTTTGCTTCCTTCCACTCCCTTTCAAGCAACATTTATTAATATGTCTAATTATCCTAAGTTTGATTAGTTACTGTATGAATGTATAACTGATGATTATATTGCTTTTGTGTATTATTTCTACTTAATTGCTTGAAATAAACAATTTCAAATCAAATCAAATCAAAACTGATTAAAGATTCTGGTTAGAACACCTGGTAGTTGGTTGGCGCGTGCGCTGTGTACTTTGCCTGGTACTCCATCTGGTCCCGTTGCCTTCCTGGGGTTGGCTGATTTAAGCACCCGTCGTACTTCATGTTCCTGAAGTACGACGGGTGCTGTTGGTGTGGGGTGGTGATAATTGTGGCGTGTCTGCTGGGAGCCTCTGCATGTCAAACCTGGCAAAGAAATGGTTTAGCTCCCTTGCCAAGGAGGCATCCACTTCAGTAGACACTGTGTTGATGCTCCTTTGATTTGTGATGTGGTTTATCCCTTGCCACATCTTCCTGGGGTTGTTGTCAGTGAAGTGATTCTCAATCTCCTTTTTGTAGGCCATTTTGGCCTTCTTTATGCCTTTTTTTAGGTCAGATCTGGCTGCGCTGTGAAGGAATTTATATTTTTGTGATCTTATTTCTTTTAAGGTTTTTGTCTTATCGTTTTATTTCAGCATGAGATTGTTTTCAGATTAAGTGTGGGAGGTCCCGGACTTTGAATTTCAAAGGGACATCCTGTCTCTTTTAACTGTGAGCTCCAGAACTCCCCCCCCCCCCCCCCCTGCAAGAGACACCTGGATGTTCCTAAGACCAAAGGATTGAGACTGACTCCTGTGGAGAAGGTTCCGGACGGGTGTTGAACTCCCATGGGGATACAGTTGGGGGTCGGACACGTGCATCTGCCAGAGTAAGCCCCCCCTGGGACTTTTGAGCGGCAAATGGATGCTGGGACCTAATATGGACTGAGGGAGTGACCAGACCGTTCGCCAGCCAATCCAAGCATGCAGAAGGAGGAGTGAAGCGGCCATATTCCTTCCTGGAGGAGGGACTCTGACCACATGCTTAAAACAGCCATGCTTTGGAAAAAGCTGTGTCTCCAGACAAGCTGCATGTAAATTCGGATTGTAACCTCTTGCGTATTGCGGGCTTTGGTTTTGGACACCCAGATCGATCTGTTTTATTTTTGTTTAGAGCTCTTTGTTAGGGAAATAAATTTTTGTTCATCTTTTAAAAGAACGAATCCATGGTTTACTTGTTTTCTCACTTTTTGAACACGCAAAGAAAGTATCTACAAAGCGACTAGATATTTTCCTCCTTCAGCTGTATTGGAGCCAGTCACTGTCCCTTGACCTGAAGGCGGTGTCTCGTTTTTTTTAGGAGAGATTTTACTTCGCTGGTCATCCATGGCTTCTGATTTGGGAATATTTTGATCCTTTTGTTCACAGTCACATTGCCTATGCAGTGGTTTATATAGGATAGGACTTTGTCCGTGTTTTCCTTTAGATTTTGGCTGTAGAAAGTGTCCCAGAGTTTGTTTGAGAAGCAGTCCTGCAGTTGTGGAAGGGCAGCTTCAGGCCAGATCCTGATTGTCTTTGTTTCTGGCTTTGTTTTCTTTCTTAGGGGTGTGTAGGTGGGGGTGAGGGAAAACCAGAGGCGGTCAGAGCCTGCTAGATGGGGGAGGGGGGTGACTTTGTAAGCCTGTTTAATGTTGGAGTAAACTTGGTCTAAAGTGTTTACTCCTCTGGTGGCAAACTTCACATACTGTGTGAATTTGGGGAGCACAGTTTTGAGACGTGCTTGGTAAATAAACCACAGAAGAAGAAAGGAACTCGATATCCCTTCCTGTGATGTCATTAACAATGGGCTGAGCCTTCACAACAGGCGGCCCCAAATGTGCAAGGCACATTTGCTTCAAATAAACAAAAAGTACCAAATCAAACTAATCTTCCCCAGATGGCAATGCAGGTAACATAACTAAACGAGCTACTGGTTGGGTGTACACGTCTAATTATCTCAACATCAGCCGACTGGATGTGTCCATCATCACTCCGATGAATCTTGACAACTCTTCCTATGGGCCAGGAAGCTCGGGGATGCTTGGGATCAACTAACGTGATCACTGCACCCGCGTAGAGTTCTGACGTGGCTGAAAGCCATTTCTGCCTGGTCTGCAGGGTGGGGAGATATTCCCGAAGGAATCTTGCCCAAAAGTGGTCAGCGAGCACCTGGGTGTGCCACCAGCGTCTCAGACTCAGAATCTCAGTGTCTGGATAGACCACCTGAGGCAGCGATCCATCAGGCCACCCCATCAGGAGACTGTTAGGTGTCACTGGGTCGATGTCCGCCACGTCCTCAGAGATGGCCCAGAGGTTTAGAGTTAAGGATGGACTCCTCCTCCAAAAGCACAATGAGAAGCACTTCCTCGTAGACTGGTTGGGCTCCAACAGATGTGTATAGGGCCGTCATCACAGAATGAATTTCCCGCTACCACACACCACGAAAGTGTGGCCTTGCTCCCTTCTGTGGGCGCCCTTCTCAGGTGGGGCCCTGCACTGGGCCCTCCCGCCGCGGCGGGGGGGCTGCTCTTGTGGCTGGGCGGGGGCGGCACTCTCTTTCCCCCCATGCCTCCCTGCTCTCTGGCTCTGGGGGCCTCGCGGTGGTCCTGCTGGGCCTGGCCTGGGTGGCGGATGTGGTCGCCCGGGGGGCGGTTGTTCTCTGCCTGCTGCCGTGTGGCGTTGGGGGGGTCTGGCTGCCGCTGCTGGGTTGCTGTTCAGCGGTGCGACAGTGTCAGGTTTAGAACAAGCTGGACCCAAATGCAGTCTGGAAACAGGTTTATTGAGGAGGAGATGGACTTCAGAAGAGGAGACTGGGAGATGACCTGGAAGGCGAGACGAGACAGCTTAGTTCTGGAGACAGACTTGGCTTGGAGTGGTTAGACTTGGCGAGGGTTAGACCTTGGCTTTGGCTTGGCTTGCCGGGATCAGTGGTCTTCTTCCACAGAGGAGAACAGACGAACCGACGATGGCCGGAGGGAGTGAAGGACTTATAAAGGCCGACTAATCAGATGGGGAACAGGGGCGGGAACCAGTGGCAGGTGTGCGGGGGCGGCCTCGACACCTGACAGACAGGGAAAGAGAGTCTGTTTCTCCTTTCTGAACTCACTGAATCTTTCTCCAAATGCAGCTTGCATTTCAGTAGTGGCACGGTGGAAATAATCACAATTTATGTGATTGTTTGCTTCTTTGAACTCTCTTAGGGAGGGGAAGTGAGAGAGCGTGCCATTTTGTACATCTCTGGCAAAAACTGTCATCTTGCCCTCAAATGCCAAAATCTCCTCCAGCGTGTGCAGAGCCGTGCTTCTCTGTCCTTGGAGGCCCACTAGCATTGGCGTACCTGCATAACAGTGCTATCTGCTCATTTCGTTTACATCACTTGACTCATCACAGGCAATTGAAAATGCTTGAGCTGAATTAATATCGTCAATTTGCTTACTACTGATATTTGCTGCCATTTTAATTGTCTTTAATTTTCTGAACAATTTCATTTTTGTTTTTAAATTTGGAGAATAGATGCTCTGATATTTGAATAAACATTTCTTTTATGTATTCTCCGTCTGTAAACGGGTTACCCCTCTTTACGATCTCCTGCGCTACCAAAAAAACTAGCCGCTGTAGTTGACTGTAGAGAGCTGATCCATTTTTTGAAAGATAGTTTTCTCTCTTCAGCTTGTCGTTGCAATTCTGAAATTGCTCTCTGGCGCTCATCTTCGTTTGGGTATTTTTCAGCAAATGCTGAATGCTTGCTTTGATAATGACTTTCTTTTTTGGTTGATAGTTTCTCGCCACATATCAAGCATGCAGGTAGGCCAGTGTCATTGGCGGTGAATGCAAAAGCAGATGTCCACGCTGCATTAAACTCTCTAATTTCTTCCAAAACTTTTCTTTTTTGGGCTCTTTTCGTGCTTACAGTGTTCCTGCCGTGGTCCCGCCAGCAAGTAAAGGCGACAGCTGCTGACATTGATGTGACATATATTTTAAGTGACAAATTAAAAAAGGAGAAAAAAAAACTTTATATAGAATCTAAATTTTTGAAACAGTGTCCCATTAATTGTAGAGCACTCTACACTGTTTGTTGTATGCATTGTCCCTTAAATAAGTATAAATACAAATACATCTAGGTATGTGAAATTTGTACCCTGGATTTGATTGATCTCCTGACTAGTGATCAGGTCTGGGTGACATACTGAGCCATCAGAGTCTGAGCTCTCTGCTGGACTCTGGTCTCATTAGCTTTGGAACTGGTGCAGAACGGGATAGTGAATGTCCTGGTGGTTATGGTGGGTTCTATGGGCGTGTGGGGTCCTCCACTTACGGTGATTGGTACTTTAGCCAAACCAATGTAGTTATCTTAGCGAGGGGAGTCATTGAGACTCTCTCAGTGATGGCTACCATTGCAACTTGGGGCCAAAGCCTTTTTATCAAATCCTATTCATTGAGTGGATTTCTCTTCCTTGCTTGTGGAGGAGCAAAGCAAGGTGAGGTCTCCTTGATTCCTTGATGTACTAACTAACTGTTTTTCCACCTTTTTTGAGCAACGGCACACTTTAACCTTGACAAAAATCCCATGGCACACCAGCATCCAAAAGAAAAAAGCAGAAACTCATAGTCTGTATTGATCTACAGTCCCTCCACAATCTCACATGCATTTTTGTGATAATTGTGGCAGAAAAAGCTGGAAGCTGCAGCTGTTTTTTCTAAAAGATGGAATAAAAGTTAGAAGATTTAAAAACTGTTTGATTTGTGTTCATTGTTGTGTTCAAGACGTTAAGAGTAGAGAGTCATTCAGTGCCGAGACACTGGAAACCACTTTAACCCAATACCTCATGGGAGATGTAGTGCAAAAATCCGCCGAACGCAGAAAGACAAGCGTCTCTGAGTTTCATTGTTTTTTTCACTTGTTCCACGGTCTAAAACGGCTATTTCTGTTGGAACTGAGAGACTTTATGAGCAGAATCAGAACAAGGAAGTGAAGACTTTAACCACTTCTGATTGGTCAGACTGATGACATGTGATTAAGACTCTAACAATGATTGGTGGAGACAGTTTTTTTCTCCTTTTTTTTAACTTGACGTGTCCAACAGTTCAAGGCCTCTTGTGTTGGACATATTTTAGTAAACAACAGGGGTTATGAATCTTCAGACAAACCAGAGGTATGTCTGAATAAACCCCTATTGTAATTGAGGCCAAACTTTATTAAATTCCATCATATTTGAAAATCTTTGGTGTTGGACCGGATGGAAAAGGAAAGGAGGGAAGAAGAGAGAGGGATGCTAGAAAGGGGGGGATAGGAGGGTGATTGTGGGCGGGGAAACCATGTAGCAGCAAAAGACAACAAGTTACTGGATTTTTATCATTACAATGATGTTCAGATGTAATACAAAACTATAAGGGGCGGGGCCTGTCCACACACACTCACACTCAAATGAATGTTATAAACATACTTATGCCTTCAAACCAACTGGTGTGAAATATTTCATTCATTCAATCACACAAACTATTAGTGTAAAGGTGAGCTAACACCTGTGCTCAGGTGAGTGTTTATGTTCTTCTAAATGGATGATGGAATGTGAAAAGAAGGAGGGAGAGTGTCCAGCCATCCCCACACCAAGACCCCCGCCGCAGCGGCAGCCAGAACCCCCAACGCCACACGGCAGCAGGCAGAGAACCACCGCCCCCCGGGCGACCACATCCGCCACCCAGGCCAGGAAGGTACAGGAAGGAGCAAGGCAGGAGCCGGCCATCCCCGCCCAGGAGGAGGGCACCCAGGAGGAAAGGGGGCCCACAAGGGGTGTTGTAAACATGTCACGACCAGGCTCGGCCACATTTGGAAATTTGGCAGGGCCCAGCGCTCAGGGGCAAGGACCAGAACCCACACCACAGGGACACGGACACCCCCCAGCTCAGGGGTGATGTGATCCCCGCCTTGCCAGTACTGTACTCAGGGATCCCTCTCCCTGCGTGGAGAGAGGACCACCCCTACCAGGGATAGGGTAGGGGACAGATGGTCCAAGGTCCCACCTTCCTTGCAAAATGCGTGTGTGTGTGTTTGTGTGGGTGTGTGTGTGAATGTAAGATTCAAAGATTTTTTATTGTCAGTGTATTTCTGCAACGAAATTCTGTTCGCCCTCGGTCAAAAAGAAGTAAACATCAAAGAAAATAAAAACAATATAAGACTATTAAAAATCTGTAAAGAACGTTAAGAAGTTTTAAATAAGAATGTCATGATAAATACACAGCTTTATTGCACATATTGTAGTGTGAGGGGTGTCTGTAATGAATAAGATTTAGATTTAAAATTAAGTCAGTGGGAGATGGAAAGCGGGAGGATGATGGAGACTACAGCTCTGGGGAGGAAGCTGCGTCTCAGCCTATTTGTCCTTGTTTTTAAAACCCAGTATCTTTTGCCCGATTGCAGCGGCACAAACAGTGTTCTGGATGGCTACTGTCCATGCTGATGGCCCGTGCTCTTCTCTGTAGACGCTCTTTATAGACAGCTCAGCTCCCACAATCCTCTGCGCTGTCTTCACCACCGGGGACAGGTCTCTCCTCTCCTCTGCTGTGCAGCTGCTGTGCCACACTGTACAGCCCTGGAAGAGGATGCTCTCCACGGTGTTCCTGTAGAACTTCCTGAGAAGTCCCGGAGCCAGACCCGCCTTCCTCAGCTTCCTCAGGAAGAACAGCCTCTGATGGGCCCTTTTCACCAGTTTAGAGGTGTTCAGTGTCCATATCAGGTTCTTGGAGATGTGGATGCCAAGAAACCTGGCGGAGTCGGTCTGTTCCACCTCCTCACCTCTGATGTGAAGTGGGGGTTGAGTTGTTCTCCTGGTCCTCCTGAAGTCTGTAATGACCTCCTTGGTTTTGGTGGGATTGAGGACCATGTCACTGGCTGAACACCACTCCTCCAGGTGTTGGATCTCCTGCCTGTACCAGATCTCGTTATTGTCTGTAATGAGGCCCACCACTGTAGTGTCATCTGCAAATTTCACTATAGTGTTGGAAGAGTGGATGGGAGCACAGTCCTGAGTGTAAAGTGTGAAGAGGGCTGGACTGGCACATAGCCCTGTGGTGTGCTTGTGCTCAGGATTATGGTGTCAGATGTCAGGATCCCCATCCTGAAATTCTGAGGCCGGTTGGTCCGGAAGTCCATAATCCATGAACAGAGCATGGATGAGAGGCAGAGATTGGAGAGTTTGTGGACCAGTTTGTGGGGGATCACAGTATTGAATGTGCTGCTGAACTCCACAAAGAGCATCCTGATGTAGGTGGCTCCAGGTGGGTCTGAGCAGTGTGGTGGAAATAGCGTCCTCTGCAGATCTATTTGCCCGGTAAGCAAACTGATGTCTGTCAAAGTTTGTGGGATATCTTTGATATGTTCTAAGATGATCCTCTCAAAATATTTCGTTATAACCAGATGAGGGCAACTGGACGGTATTTATCGAGTGTTGTGACAGCAGGTTTTTTGGGCAGAGGGACGATGGTTGTGGATTTGAGGTGAGGACTGTGGACAGCTGTAAGGAGAGGTTGAAAATATTTGTAAACACGCTAGCCAGCTGAATATATGGCCTGTCATCCCATCCGGTCCTGCTGCTTTTGCAGTGTTGATCCTTTTCAGGGTGGATCTCACCTGGTGCTGCTCAAGCTTGAGTGTTGGCTCCCTCACAGGCTGCATCCTGCTTGCAGGCTTGGGTCTCCCCTGCTGCTTTGTCAAAGCGAGCAAAGAAGAGGTTCAGTGTGTCTGGGAGATCCCTGTCCTGACTGACTGTGTGGTGGTTCTGTTGTAGTCAGTCAGAGTCCTGATTCCTCTCCACATGCTGCAAGGGTTGTTCCTAAAGTGTCCCTCCATCTGTTGTCTGTAGTTGTCTTTGGCTTCTTTGATTCCTTTTGTCGGATTCTTCCAGGCTGTGCTGTATTCTAGCTGGTTTCCTGACCTGTTCCTGGCCTTTAGCAGTGCCCGAATTTTTCCATTAAACCAGGGCTTCTGGTTGGGGAATGTTCTGATGGTTTTTTAGGTACCGTTTCCTCTGCACAGAACTTGATGTAAGCCAGTACAGCAGCTGTGTAGTCTTCTAGGTCACATCCCAGTCTGTGACTTCAAAACAGTGCTGGAGAGATGCAGTGCCCTCCTCACTCCACACCTGTAAAGTTTTTATGGTGGGTCTGCATCTGCACCCCACTGATCTGTGGGTTGGGGTCAGTAGTAGAGAGATGTGGTCTGATAGACCCAGGCTGGGGGCTGCTGCAGCTTTATAGGCTCCCTTGATGTTTGTGTACATCTGGTCTAGAATATTGCCTTCTCTTGTGGAGAAATCAATATATTTGTGGAGTTTTGGCAGTGCTGTTTTCAGCCAATGCACTTTGGCCGAAGGCGGTGAATTTCAAGTGCATGGGCCTTCCTTCCGTCCAGAAAATCCTGAATCATCTGCCCCACACTCAAAAATTAGGATAAATGGACTTACATGTTCAAAAATTAGGCTCTCATCGTCCTGGATAACTTGTATTTTCAATTTTTTCCTCCTCTTCTTTCTTCTTTGCAGGGAGATTTCCTCTATTTCTTCAGGTAAGTAGCCTTGTCTTTTCTTTGCACGATATTTTTCAGGCTCCTCCTGGTATCCTTTGTTGCCCAGAGTTATGCATAATATTTCGAACGTCCTGGTTCTTCTTCAGATGCTGATTTGGGCAAATTTTGTTTGAATATCCCTTGTGCATGAGAGCTTGGATGGAATAAAATTCTTTGTCCATAAATCCTGGTCTGATTGCCTTCTGTTTTATTGTGCCTCCGTATGACAGGGCTGCAAGGTGAGTGAGGGTTAGGGTTAGGGTTAGGGTTAGGTCGAGGGATTCTGGCCCCCCTTCCGCAGAAGTTGGGCGGTGCTCGGTCCATCCCTAAGCGGGGATCATTGCTACGTCCCCCCTGGTGGTTTTGGAAGGTCTGCTTCCTTCCCCTCCGTGGACGGACAAGTATCCACTCGCCGTCCATGTTGTTTTATTTTTCAGGTTCGCCTTTGTTATTTTAATGTAATAAGGCGTAAATGAAAATTATGTTTTTGTATGCTTTTTATAATGCTTTTTAAATTTTTTTGTGTGTTTTTTTATTTTTTTGTGAAAGAAAATAGAAAAAAATAGAAAGAAATGTGGAAAAAGTAAAAAGAGGAAAAAAAAGAAAAGTGTTCAAGTAAAAGAAAAATAGCGTGCTATAGCGCAATGTTTCGACCTCTAATAAAGTCTTCTTCAGGCCTATACAGCACGCAGATCACCGGAGCTAAATTGGCTGGCACTTGTGGAGATGTTTTCCCTACGAAGAGCAGAGCAGAAAAGGGTTAGGTTTGGGGAAAATAACCTGTCTCCCATACAGAGAGGCAGGAGGTGCACGGGCCGTCCATCCAGACCTGTCCCCATTCCAGCTCCAGCCATGTTGGGGAGCCCTCCGGCGTCCCCTTCGTCTCTGGACATAAGTCCAGTCACCATCACCCATGATTGGGGTGAGAAAAACAGAAATGTCTTTCTGTTCTTTATATGGTTGTTATGTTTTGTGTCATTTTGTATTAAATTAAATTTTCTTTGTTTAATGAACTAAAGAAGGTGTGCTAAGAAATAAAAAAAACGAAAAAACAGGACGACGTTTCGACCTTCTCTGGGTCTTCTTCAGGTCCAAAAATATAAAATAAAATAAAATCAGCACACTAAAAACTCGTAGGTGAGAAGGCTGTAAGATGTTCTCTCATGGAGTCTCTGTGGTGAAATGAACATTGCTTCCCATAGACTCCCCTATTTATAGTCTTCGCCTGGGATGTATTTTTTAACTTTCAATTTTTGTTTTAGACGATAAATAAATAAAAGGCTTTAATTTTAAACGGTTTGTCTTTTATGAATTGCCAATGCATTTTACATGTTTTTTGAATAAAAATTAGCCTAAATGAATACTTTTAACCCTTTTTAACCAAATTCTATGAATTTTAACCTGCAAATTTGCTCTTTTGAATGAAAATCAGTTTTTATTAGCAATTAACTATACATGTATGTTAAGCATCTTATACCCTGATTGAATGCTTTTTAACCCTTTTAAACCAACTATGAATTTTTATTGGAATTTTTGTAAGACAATTTTTACTAAGAATTGAATGAATTTTACATGTATTTTAAAATAACTAAAACTTTATTTGAATACTTTTTAACCCTTTTAACCAAATTTGAGCTATTTTAATATGAAATTTTGTATGTAAGGCAACTTTTAATAATACTTTGTGTAATTTAGGTTCTGTCCCAGTTAGAGTTGGGGGAGTTAGGGTTAGGGTCAGGGGTTAGGGTTAGGGGGTCAGGGGTTAGGGTTAGGGTTTAGGGTTAGGTCGAGGGATTCTGGCCCCCCTTCCGCAGAAGGTGGGCGGTGCACAGTCCATCCCTAAGCGGGCATCATTGCTATGTCCCCTCGGGTTCCGTTGGAAGGTACGTTTCCTTCCCCTCCGTGGCTGTACAAGGATCCATTCGTTGTCCATGTTTCGTTTTTTAGGTTCGCCTTTGTTATTATAATCTAATAAGGCGTAAATGAAATTTATTTTTTGTATGTTTTTATAATGTTTTTTTTAATTTTTTTTGTGTGTTTTTTATTTTTTGTAAATGAAAATAAAACAGGGTTAGGGTTAGGGTTAGGGTTAGGGTTAGGGTTAGGTCGAAAGGCTGTGGCCCCCCTTCCGCGGAAGTTGGGCGGTGCGCGGTCCATCCCTAAGCGGGCCTCGCTACCACGTCCCCATTGATTCTGTTGGAAGGCCCGTTTCCTTCCCTTCCGTGGACGGACCAGAATCCACTCACCGTCCATATTCAGTTCAGTTTCACCTTTGTTATTCTAATTTAATCAAATGTAAATGAAATTTATGTTTTTTTGTTTGTTTTTATAAGTTTTAAGTTTTTTTGTGTTTTTTTATGTTTTTGTGAAAGAAAATAAGACAAAAATATGAAAAAAGTAAAAAAAAGAGGAAAAAAAAGAAAGGCGTCCAAGAAAACGAAAGGCGTCCAAAAAACGAAAAAAGCGTGCTAAAGCGGCAACGTTTCGACCTCTAATAAGGTCTTCTTCAGGCCTATACAGCACGCAAATAACTGTGGCTAAATTGGCTGGCACTTGTGGAGATGTTTTCCCTACGAAGAGCAGAGCAGAAATGAGCTCTATTCAGCCTGTCCCAATATATAGCCTCCTGGCTCCACCCCCTTGTATTTTCCCATTTTCTTTTTACCAGTTTCTTTTTATTTAAACCCTTCATTTTAAAGTTGTGTTTTTGAGTTATTTAATGCATGAATCAATTGCCAAATTCAATTTTAACAATTTTAAATGTAAATTTACCTAATATTTATTACTTTTAGTGAAAAATTATAATGATATTAAATTATTTGTTTAATAAAATGTTTCTTATGCCAGTTTTTATAGCCCTATGCATTTATATAGTTTTAATGTTTGGATCTTACTTTGTATTGTGTACAATTAATTTATATAAAATAAACCCATTTTAAATGATGGTGTTTTTTTCAAAAGAAATTACATTTATGTAATGATATGATATTTTAAGGATTCGGTTAGGGCTAAATTCTAAATTTAGTTTAATATTGCAACAATTTGATTAGGACGAGGGCTAAATTCGAATTTTAATTCTATATTTCAACAATTTGGTTATGGTTAGGGCTAAATACTGTGGTTAGGGTTAGAATTTGATTAAAGGGCCAGGTTAGGGTTAGAATTCGATTAAGGGCCAGGTTAGGGTTAGAATTTGATTAAAGGGCCAGGTTAGGGTTAGAATTTGATTAAAGGGTTAGGGTTAGGGTTAGGTCGAAAGGCTGTGGCCCCCCTTCCGCGGAAGTTGGGCGGTGCGCGGTCCATCCCTAAGCGGGCCTCGCTACCACGTCCCCATTGATTCTGTTGGAAGGCCCGTTTCCTTCCCTTCCGTGGACGGACCAGAATCCACTCACCGTCCATATTCAGTTCAGTTTCACCTTTGTTATTCTAATTTAATCAAATGTAAATGAAATTTATGTTTTTTTGTTTGTTTTTATAAGTTTTAAGTTTTTTTGTGTTTTTTTATGTTTTTGTGAAAGAAAATAAGACAAAAATATGAAAAAAGTAAAAAAAGAGGAAAAAAAAGAAAGGCGTCCAAAAAACGAAAAAAGCGTGCTAAAGCGGCAACGTTTCGACCTCTAATAAGGTCTTCTTCAGGCCTATACAGCACGCAAATAACTGTGGCTAAATTGGCTGGCACTTGTGGAGATGTTTTCCCTACGAAGAGCAGAGCAGAAATGAGCTCTGTTCAGCCTGTCCCAATATATAGCCTCCTGGCTCCACCCCCTTGTATTTTCCCATTTTCTTTTTACCAGTTTCTTTTTATTTAAACCCTTCATTTCAAAGTTGTGTTTTTGAGTTATTTAATGCATGAATCAATTGCCAAATTCAATTTTAACAATTTTAAATGTAAATTTACTTAATATGTATTACTTTTAGTGAAAAATCATAATGATATTAAATTATTTGTTTAATAAAATGTTTCTTATGCCAATTTTTATAGCCCTATGCATTTATATAGTTTTTATGTTTGGATCTTACTTTGTATTGCGTACAATGAATTTATATAAAATAAACCCATTTGAAATGATGGTGTTTTTTTCAAAAGAAATTACATTTATGTAATGATATGATATTTTAAGGATTCGGTTAGGGCTAAATTCTAAATTTGGTTGAATATTGCAACAATTTGATTAGGATGAGGGCTAAATTCGAATTTTAATTCTATATTTCAACAATTTGGTTATGGTTAGGGCTAAATACTGTGGTTAGGGTTAGAATTTGATTAAAGGGCCAGGTTAGGGTTGGAATTCGATTAAGGGCCAGGTTAGGGTTAGAAACCGATTAAAGGGCCAGGTTAGGGTTAGAATTTGATTAAAGGGCCAGGTTAGGGTTAGAATTCGAGTAAAGGGCCAGGTTTAGAGGATCCAATCAAGGTAAGTCCTATATTCAAGGTAAGTAATTTACAAGGTAAGTAACTAAATTTCCAATTAGGGGCTCGACTAAATTAAGGGGGGGGGAAATCATTTAAACTGTAGAATGGGACTTTATGAGAATGGGTAATTTCTTCTCATATTTAAACCATTAGGTTCTCTTGTGTTTAGTAAATATATCCATTGTCTCTCTTTTTTCTTTCTATCTGTGTCAGTCCAATTGGAATTTTGTATACCTGAAATTTTGACGTTATGCCATCCATGTAAAATAAAATGTTTAACCAACTTAGTGTCTGTGTTCTTTTTATTAATAATGTTGTATTTGTGTTGTGTTAATCTTGTGGAAATTGAGTTTTTAGTTTCTCCAATATATTGAAGTTTGCATTTTGCACAAAAAATGACATAGACACAATTTTTTGATTTCAAAGTAAATGTTTGGGGAATTTTGAAAATTTTTTTGTTTACTTTATTTTGAATGTATTGTAACCTAATAAAATGGTCTTGAAGGTTTGTCTGTGTTTGGCTCTGTTGCAAAGGTTGTAATTTTGCTTTTACCAAATAATCCCTTACATTTTTATTCCGTCTATATGCTGAAATGACTTGATGTTTTCTCAGCAATCCCTGGTCCGTAATAATTTGTTTGAAGTTATTTTTTATTATATGATTTATTGTTGTACTTCCTGTAGAAAAATTTGTAATCAGTGGAATTATTTCTTGTACATTATTTTGTTTTAGTCCAGAATCTTTAAGAGTTTTGAAACAGCGTCGTAGAAATGATCTGGAATATCCCCTCTGTCTCAAGGCAGAGAATAATACTTTCACTGCACCCCTAAAATCTTCTTCCTGGGTACAAATACGTCTAAATCGGAGTAGTTGTGACTTTACTAGCCCCTTGTGTGTATGTTGTGGGTGAAAACTTGTTTTGAATAATAAAGAGTGTGTGTCTGTGTCTTTGAAAAAAACTTTGACTTCCAATTTACCAGTGTGTTCAAAAGAGTTTCCTTTGTAAACTGTTGTATCCAAAAAATTAATTGATCGTTCATGAAAAGTGTATTTCAAGTGAATGGATGAATCATGTGTATCCAGTATTTTTATAAAGGTCAAAAATTCTTCTTCAGAGTTTGTCCAGATTCCAAAAATATCATCAAGGTATCTTAGATACACCAAAGGTTTTACTTTACATTTTTGTAATGCTTTTTCCTCCCAATCAGCCATAAAAATGTTTGCATAAGATGGAGCAAATCGTTTCCCCATTGCTGTTCCTTTTATTTGTAAAAAATACTCCCCATTAAATTCAAAGTCATTTCTTTTCAAATTAATCTCCAACAAATTTAGCAATTCCCCATCAGGTCGATTTTCATCCGGATATTTAATAAAAATGTTTTTGATTGATCTCATGCCGGCCGAAATGTCAATGTTTGTATAGAGACTCTCAATATCAATAGAAAAGAAGAAAGAGTTGCTAGGAATACTCAGGGTTTTAATGATGTTTATGAAGTGATATGTATCTTTGATGTAGGGTTAGGGTTAGGGTTAGGGTTAGGGTTAGGGTTGGTTAGGGTTGGTTAGGGTTAGGGTTGGGTTAGGGTTAGGGTTGGGTTAGGGTTGGGGTTTGCAGAAATACGTTTGTATTTTAATTGCACGGGCCTGCTGTACTAAAAAAGAGGGGGGAGGAAAAGACAAAAAAATATATAAACAGTAAAATCAGTGAAGAGGAGTTCACACTCCAACTATCAGTCTGCCCAGTCTAGATTTGAACCCAGAATGCCTGCGTGAAAGGTAGTTAGCATGACCATTTGACTACCAAGCCTTACAAAAATCTATGGGTGCTACGAGGGATAAGAAAGGGAAGGGAAAAAAAAGGAAACAAAAAAAATAAATAAGTAAATAATAATGAAAATAAAAAGTAAATAATAATATAAAAAAAGAAAAAATACTAAGAATAACCAACTAAATAAATCAATTAATTGTAAATAATTAAAAAATCTAATAGGACTAAAAACTCGTGGGTGAATTAGAAACAGCAAAACTAAAGTGCTACAAACAAGGTAAGCAACCATGTAAAATTGTTAGTATGTTAAAATAAGTGCTAAAATTAAGTGCTACGCCTTATTAAAACATAAAGAAACCATGCAGATTAAAAGACATGAGTAAAAACATTTAAAATAAGTTAGTAAAAATGTATTGCTGTTCCTAAAAAAAGCCCTAGAGATCATAAATTGCAAGTCTGATTGATCTAAAAAGAAATGAATTTAAGGTTATATAAAAATAAATAAATAAATAAATAAAGAAAAAGGAGGGGGGGGGGAGATAATTTTTTTGGCTAAAACAATAGTTCCCGGGCTAGGGATACCAAAAAGGAAAAGGAGGAAGGGCAGATCGAGTCCCCGAAAAAGGGAAACTAAAGGAGGGGAGAATGGAAAAAGTAAGGGAGGGAAGGGAGGGGGGCTAGCTCCCTGGTTGAGGATGCTAACCTCCTTTATATAGAGTTACGGGGGGAGGTACTCAGCTCCCTGATTAGGGATGCTAAGGGTTAGGGTTAGGAAAAGGAAGGGGGGGGGCTAGTTCCCGATTTAGGGATCCTAGAGGAGGGTGGATGGGAAGAGGGGGGGAGGGAGAGAAGGGGGGGAGGGATAGTTCCCTGGTTGGGGATGCTACCCTCCTTTTATGTAGGGTTAGTGAGGGGGGGTACTCAGCTCCCTGATTAGGGATGCTAAGGGGGAGGATCTGGGACAGGAAGGGGAGGGGTAGCTCCCGAATTAGGGATGCTAATGGAGGGGGAAGAGGGGGGGGGAGGGAGGGAAAGGGAGGGCTAGCTCCCTGGTTGGGGATGCTACCCTCCTTTTATGTAGGGGTAGCGAGGGGGGGTACTCAGCTCCCTGATTTGGGATGCTAAGGGGGAGGGTCTGGGACAGGAAGGGGAGGGGTAGCTCCCGAATTAGGGATGCTAATGGAGGGGGGAAGAGGGGTGGGAAAAGAGGGGGGGGGGAAAAGAGGGGACGGGGAGGGCTAGGTCCCTGGTTAGGGATGCTACCCTCCTTTTATGTAGGGTTAGCGAGGGTGGGTACTCAGCTCCCTGATTAGGGACGCTAAGGGTTAGGGTTAGGAGAAAGAAAGGGGGGGGGGGGCTAGCTCCCGATTTAGGGACGCTAGAGAAGAGGGGGGGAATGAAAAAAAGGGGAGCAAGGGAAGGGCATTTGGTCCAGGGAGGGTGTGGGTAAAGTTAACTCCCTGTTTGGGGATTGTTAAAGGGAGAAGGAAAAGAGGAGGAGCACCGAGGTCTCCAGGGACAATGGAGACGGCCCCCTAATGGAAGAGGACTCAGAAGGGGTGTTTTGCAGGTCATGTTCGACCTTTGCATGCCCGTTCATCATGCTTTTGTCCTCTATTAGCATGGTTATGCTTTGAGTGGGGCCGCACCACATTCCTGGAGACCACGAAGGATCTAAATGGGGAAATAAAAAGAATGGAATGAGACATCTGGGCAAACAGGATAAATAAACTAGAGGGGCTTGTGTGAAAAGTGCAAGGTAAAAGGCCATTTCAGAGTCAGCCCTGCTCCAAAATGCAAGTCCATGGGGGTGGGTCATGGCGAGGATGCTCTTACCATGTTGCAGCTGTAGGTTGTCTTCAAAGTGCCAAGTGGGAGTTGGTGTGGGTCCCATAGAGGCATTGCCCTGAGGTGTAGGCATGGTGGGTGTTGCTGGAGAAAATGCTCCGTAGTCCCTTGGGTTCTGCTGTTCTTGGGTTTGAACCCAGGTCCTGGTGAGGAATTGATCTGGATGACAGCGTCTTTATGCAGTCCGCCCCAGGAGCAGTGGTTTGTTGGTGGTGAAATGTCCTTGTGGGTTGGGATGCCTCTCTGGTTAGAGAGCTTGTTCCTCAGCAGTTAAAGGAGGGTTTGAAAACGGTTATTGTTAAAAAATGTACTTAGAAAAAAAGGGACAGAGCTTCCCAGGCAGAGCTCCCCACCATGTAAGTAACCCACTTAGTTAAAAAATGCTAAAAACCGTTTCAAAAAAGAAACTGCAAAAAAGTTTAAAAAAGGTCCCAAAAGGGATTAAAATATTAAAATCTTTACTAAAAAGAGGTTAAAAAGGGCTTACATTTTGGAGCAGAGTTTGAACCCGACGTTTCGCAACGTTTGTTGCTTCCTCAGGGGTTGCTGACTCCATGTTGTGTGTTCTCTTATATAGTGCTTGAGATGATTGGCTAATAGTTTGCAGCTGGTTGGGAGTGAACTCAAGTGGTTGTCAAAATAAAAAGTATTAACAGGAATTGGAAATAAAATACAGTACAGCGGCGCTGGCAGGGTTAGGGTTGGGTTAGGGTTGGGGTTTGCAGAAATACGTTTGTATTTTAATTGCACGGGCCTGCTGTACTAAAAAAGAGGGGGGAGGAAAAGACAAAAAAATATATAAACAGTAAAATCAGTGAAGAGGAGTTCACACTCCAACTATCAGTCTGCCCAGTCTAGATTTGAACCCAGAATGCCTGCGTGAAAGGTAGTTAGCATGACCATTTGACTACCAAGCCTTACAAAAATCTATGGGTGCTACGAGGGTTAGGGTTAGGGTTAGGGTTGGGGTTGGGGTTTGGGTAGGGTTTAAGTTAAACTTTATTTTGCACGGGCCAACTGAGCTATAGAAAGAGAATATAAATAATTAATTCCAAAAAAAAAAAAAAAAAAAAAAAAAAAAAAAGGGTTAGCCTGGATTTGAACCCTGGTTTTATGGATGGAATGGAATTGAATCCAGCATGAGCTAAGCTGGCTCCATGACCTGAAGGTGGACTTTGTAAGTGTACTGTGAGAGAGAAAAAATAAAAATAAAAATAAAAAATAAAAAAATAAAAAATAAAAAGGTTAAATAAATGTAATACTAACAATAAATGCAATTAATGTAAAAGGTTCTCCAAGTGAAGTGCTTTAAGAGGTTAGTGTTAAAAGTGCTCTACAAAATTAATAAGTGCTAAGAGTAAGTGCTTAAACACAATGAATTCACACATTAGAATAAATATGTACAACATGCAACATGCTAAAATAGTATATTCCTAAAAGGTTAGTAATAAAATAGACAACATAAAATCCTGGAGAACCTTGAGAAGGTAAAAGAGTAAAAAATGAATAAAAGGGGGGGGAAGGCAAGAGATGAACCCTGAACGTTGATCGTTGTAGCCGAACGGTTTACTGGTTGAGTTAAACATTGTGAGGTACTTCCCTGGGAAAGTGGTCTATGATAATGGGAAAATATTGAAATGAAATTTAAAAAAAAAAAAAAAAAATTATTAAATAAAATAAAGAAATAAAGGGAAATAAAATGGCACAAGATGTAAGAGTTGGAGTATTGGGGGGATTTGCATAGACTGAGTGGTTACTCGTCATTAAGTCCCCCTGGTACGGTTGTTCCGAGTTTGTGTATCCAAGTCTTCTCTGCCCTCTTCCTCTGCCCGGTGGTCCAGTGGTCATTATTTTCCAGGCCGGAAATGATGAGGTGAGTGGGTGAGTGGGATTGGAAATGTAGAACCAAATGAGTGGCGAGTCGACCTGCCCCAATGTTATAGAGATGTTGTGTCAAACGGGTGTGGATGGAATGTTTGGTTTCCCCAATATAATGAATGTGGCAGAGTGTACATGTGATGATGTAGACTACATTGGTGGTTGTGATGGAAAAAGAACCTAATGTCGGAAAACCTGTGCCAGTGTGATGATTAGTGATGAATTTCCTGGGTTTGTAGTGCTGTTGATGGGGAAGCAGGGGAGTATTTGTGTTATCTGTATATTTTGATCTAGTGAGGATAGACTGGAGGCTCTTGTGTTTTCTGTAAGCTAATATAGTTTTATGATTTTGAAATGTCGGGTGGTGATTCTGAAAATTTGAAAAATTATGTTTGATGGTCCTGAGGAGAGGGGTAGTTCTATGTGAGAATGTGGAGACGAAGGGGATTAATTGAAGGGGACTTGAGTTCGTTTGAGTCTGTTGTGTGTAAGGCGGGTCCTGGCCAACAAGCCCTGGGGTGGGGGGGTACAGACCCTGGTTCGGGTAGGGGCTTATAGAAGCCTGTTTAGACTCTTGGGAATGGGAGGGGAGGTTCGGGCTCTCAGGAGAGATGGGGCGGGGTTTGGGATACAGACCCTGATTAGGGTAGGGGGAAGGGCTTGGTGGCCGGAATGAGTGGACCTGGGCTGAAAAGAAGGGGGGAGAGCGAGTGGGAGCAAGAGAGGCCAAGGTGGAATATTTGATGGAGCGGAGGAATCGTTTGGAATAACCTCGAGGGCGAAGGCTTTTGAAAAGAGTACTGGTGGCATTATGGAAGTCAGTGGGATTAGAACAAATACGATGGAATCGGATGATTTGTGATTTGATAATGCCTTTGAAGGTGTGTTTAGGATGGTAACTGGATTTATGTAAGAGGGAATGAGTGTCTGTGGGTTTAAAGAAAACTTTGGTCTGGATAGATTTGTGAGCGGTGCTGGAGGCCGTAAATGAAACTGTTACATCCAGAAAATTGATTTCTTGAAGTTCTATTGCGTGTTTGACTGATATGGAAGAATGATGATTATTGAGAATTTTGGTAAAGTCTTCGAATTCCGTTAGAGAATGGGGCCAGATACCAAAAATATCATCCAAGTAACGGAGGAAAAGGGTGGGTTTCAGAGGGCATTTGGCCAGGGCCTCTCGCTCCCACTCACTCATGTACAGATTGGCATATGAGGGGGCAAATCTCTGGCCCATGGCTGTCCCATGGATCTGGAGAAAATATTGGTTGTTGAAGAAAAAATCATTATTGTTGAGACAGAGTTCTATGAGCTGGAGTAATACCCTGTCTGGTCTCTTGGGGTCTGGGTAATTTTGAAAAACATGTTGGAGGGTTTGTAGGCCTATTTGGGTGTTGATGTTGGTGTACAGGCTGTCTACATCCAAGGTGAAGAGATAAGCTGTTGTGGGGACAGCCATGGGCCGGATTATCTCCAGGAAGTGGTATGTGTCTTTGACATAGCTGGGATGTCTGGTGGAGAGGGGGCCCAAGAAGTGTTCGATGTATTGTGAGGCATGATAAGTTGAACTGTTGCAGTCAGAGACTATGGGTCGTCCGGGAGGAACTTCAAAGGGGATGGTCCAGGTGTGTGGTTCTTTGTGAATTTTTGGAAGTAGATAGAAGTATCTTGGTCGTGGTGCATCTGGTCCAAATAAAAAGTCTCGTTGTTTGGCTGTAATGTATTTTTTGTTGTAAAGTGTCTGAATTATGGTCCGAAGGGTGATTTGGGTTTGTGCTTGGATACAATCGTCAATGGGTCTGTAATAGGTGGTATTGTTGAGTTGCCTATTAGCTTCCAGTAGATATTGGTGACGGTCCATGATAACAATTTTAGAGCCTTTGTCTGCAGGTTTAAAAATGATATTAGGGTTATGAATAAGTTCTTTAAGGGCCTTGCGTTCATCCCCCGACAGATTGTCCGGGACATCTGTCGGAGGACGAAACCGTTGTAGGGCCCGTTTATCTGCCTGAATTAGGGTGTTGAGGTGTTGGTGTAGTCTTGACTGTTCCGGTTCCCAATGTGACTGATGAGTGAATGGAATGTGCTGGTAGTCTGTGGTGTTGCTGGAAAAGTAGTCAATAAGTTTTAGTCGTCTATGGAAAAGATGAAGGTCCCTTTGAAGTTCCTCCCAGTCAAGGCGAGTGGGTCTGGGAATGAAGGAGAGCCCCCTCTCCAGGATTGTGCATTGTGTTGGGGAGGGAGTGAAGAGGGTAGAGAGGTTAAGAATGTTGGATTGGGAGTCCCAGCCCAGGTCCCGAGGTGGGTGTGTACTGAGTGTTTGAGATGAGGTTGTCGGATTAGATTTATTGTTCAGTGTAAATTTAATTGCTCCAACCAGTTATCAAAAATGAGTTTGGCGGTCGAAGGGGTCCAGTGAATGTTATCTGCTTCTGTGTGAAATGTGTCATGCGGAATTTCCAGGAGACAGGGAAATGTATTAACCATCGTGTTATTGACTAGTTTGAGGTTGTATTTTTGGGAGGCAGTGAGATTGGTGGAAAAGTTCATCACAGGAAAATAAATATCTGCATTGGGGAAGGTCGACCTGGAAAGTCGAAAGAGAGATTTAAGTTGTTTGAGAGTGGTCTGCCGGGGGTCCTGGTCCTTATTATTTATACCCACAGAAAAAATGACTATTTTAGCCTGAGGGTAGGAGGGGGTCTTTTCACAGATTTTCAGGAAATGGTAGGCATTTGCTCCGGGGTAACTGTCCAGCTGTATTTGTTCATAGCAGTGGGGTGGGATGCGTTTGATATTAGAATCTCCTAGTATCAGGACTGGCTTCTTGGGTTTGAAGAACCAGTCCTGAACTTTACGGTTTGGGCGTGAAAGATGAATCGTGGGTTTGTATAGTTTGGGGCTTGATTTGGGAGGGGAGTGTGGGATAGCCATTGGGGCTGCGTCCACAGTAGGAGGAAGAATGGGGCTGGAAGAGGTTCCCGGTTCTATACAGATTGGCTGATCTGTAGTTATAGCTTGGGGAGCAAGGTGGGGTGATGAACCCTGATGGGTTGGCGAAAGAGAGGTGGGTATAGGGGGGGATGGTGGGGATGATGAAGTATTTCCGGTGGAAGAAGCTGATGGAGATGAAGAGGTAAGTACCAGGAGTGGGGCCGATGGAGTTAGGACAGTATGTTCAGAGGAAGGGGGCAATGGAGACGAAATGGTCAAACTGGGGGTAAGAGGAGCCTGTAGAATTGGAATGGTATGTAGGGGATGAGGGGATGATGGTTGTAAAATGGTACTGGTAAGGGGAGGGGGCCCTGAGGATAAGGGAGTGCGCAGGGGTGAAACAGAAGAAGCCCCAGAGGCCACAGTAGGCCGCAGAGACCCCCCGCTTTGTGAAGTGGAGGTTTCAGAGTGGGCTAATTTCTGGTCGTGGTTGACCTTAGTGTTCCCTCTCATCATGTTTTTAACCTCATCACCTTGCATGGTTATGTTTTGAGGGGAGCTCTGCGACCCAGCCGGACACTCCAGGCCAATGGACTGTTGAGAGAATGGGATGATATCATCAATTAAGTGAACTGCAACATTCGAAGAAATATGTGATGGGATTGGTTGTGGGTTGGGGTTCGGCGTCGGTGTGGGGGGAGTTCTTGATGGCGGCTGGTGGACCTGAACGAGAGAGGGAAGTGTTAACACGGAACCAGATGGAGGTTTCTGGGTATGGGATGAGAGAGTCGTGGGTTGCAGGAGGGGGGTTTGTTGAATGGGCTTGATGGGTTCGGTTGGTCGAGGATGAACCTTGTTTGAGGTTGGTCCCCGGCTGGTCCTTCTATTTCTTTGGAGCAGGGGAGTGGGGTTGGTCGATGGAGGAGGAGGATGGTAGGGTGGTGGCTTGATGGGTCCTCTTCTAATAGACGGGGTGGGTAGCAGTTCAGGAATCTGGGGAGTTGACCTCAGGGTATTATGAACTGGATAATAAGAGGGTAAGAGGGTGTTTTTTGGAGAACCAAGTTGGATTGTGGGCGTGGGGGAAGGACCGGCAAAATGATGAAGTTTGTGTGGCGCTTGGGCTTCAGGAAGGGGTGGAAAGTCTGTGTTTGAGAGGGTGACAGGCGAATTACAGGAAGCGGTACTAACAGTAGAGCAGAGTATTTGATGAGCTGTAGTGAGAGTTCCAGATGAGAGTCTCGAACCGTAACGTTTGCGGGCCCAACCTGTGGCTATGAGAAAAGCTACATTGTTGTAGGGACCCGTAGGTATTGAATCTATTGTATGTGTGTAATGTTGTCCGAGTATTGTGATGGTGTTAAGCATCCATTGGGTGGTGTTATTGTAAATTTTTGTCCGGGTGTCTGCTGTGGGTGCAGATGGTCTAATAAAATCTGTAAGTTTCTTTACTTGACGTAACATACCTGGTGGGAAAGTGTTTGTCTGTGAGGCTTTGTCCATGATGGCTTTATGATGTATTGCTTGGATGAGTTTAAAATACTGTTTACTGGTGAATCTATTTTCAGGGTCTGGTGGATGAGTGAGTGGTGGATGGTGGAAGGGTGGTGGTGAAATGGCTGCTTGAAGGGGTGTTAGACCAGAGTCAGTGCTGCTCTGAAATGTAAGCCCATGAGAGTGGGCCATAATGGAAAAGCTCTTACCTTTAAGCCGCTGGAGGTAGTCTTAGAACACTCCGGATGTAGGCGTAGGTCCAGGAGTGGAGTTGGCCTGAGGAGCAAGCGTCCTTTTAGGGAATTGATGGAGTTCTGCCTGTGGTGGTGGGAGTTGTCCACTGGGTGCCACTGCAAAAGCTTGGAGGATGTAGTCCCACTCTGGGTTTGAACTCAGTTCCAGCAGTGGAGTTACACCAGGAGGTAGTGTCCTTGGGTGGCGCGCCACAGGAGGGGGTGTAATGAGATGTGGACTTTCTCCACGTGGAGGCAGACTTGTTCTCCAGCAGAGGAAAAAAAGGGTTTTTTCACAACTGTTAGAAACGTGCAGTTGAGCTGACCACAATGGGCAGGCTTGTATTTATGTAAAAAGACATTGTCCATGAATTTAGCCTGGGCAGGCAGAGCTCTCCATTATGTTAGTAACCCACTTTACTTAAATAGAGCTGATAAGATTTTAAAAGAAAAAAATGAAAAATACTTTATTTAAGAAAAATTTAAAAAGGAGTAAAAAAAAATAAAAAAATTTTTTAAAAAAAAGGTTAAAACCTTTAGTAAAAAAAGGAAGGCTTCAAATCCTTGATCAACAAGGTTAAAAAGGACTTACAAATCAGAGCAAGCAAAAGTCCCGACGTTTCGCAGTAGTACTGCTTCCTCAGGGGTTTACAGACTCTGGTCCAAAGCTGTCTCTTATGGTGTAGGGGACTGGATTAAGGCCAGCCCCCAACAAAAGGAGGCCAATGAGGTTGGTGGTGGCCCTAATTTTTAGAGGGAATGTATCTGATAGGTTAATGAGAGGGGTGTGAGTGAATGTTGGAGGGGAAATGCGGACTGGACTGATGGAATGTTGATCCATAGTGAATCAAGTGCACCATATGGAACAGGAGTTTGAATTCAGCCAACCGTGTTTAGCTCACATGGTTGGGCACCGCAATATGAAGCAGGAGAGTGCCGGTTCGAGTCCCAGAGGGGCCACTGAATAAAATTACATTTTTTTTGAGGGGGGGGTTTGGGTTTTGCTCAGTGGCACAGGCTCGGTTAGGGTTGGGGTTGGGGTTTGGGTAGGGTTTAAGTTAAACTTTATTTTGCACGGGCCAACTGAGCTATAGAAAGAGAATATAAATAATTAATTCCAAAAAAAAAAAAAAAAAAAAAAAGGGTTAGCCTGGATTTGAACCCTGGTTTTATGGATGGAATGGATATTGAATCCAGCATGAGCTAAGCTGGCTCCATGACTTGAAAGGTGGGACTTTGTAAGTGTACTGTGAGAGAGAAAAAAAAAATAAAAATAAAAAATAAAAAAAAAAAATAAAAAGGTTAAATAAATGTAATACTAAAATAAATGCAATTAATGTAAAGGTTCTCCAAGTGAAGTGTGCTTTAAGAGG
>JALJSC010000029.1:0-104146 GCA_023969325.1 Oryzias curvinotus
AGAAAGTCTAAGGCGAGTGCCAAAATTAAAGCCAATAGCCCGGCTGAGCGGCTGGCAGGTTTGAAAAAACACTTTGAGAATCTTCTGAACAATCCGACAGTCCATTCAGAAAAGTTCAACATCAAGCGCATCTTGACAAGTGACGGTGATGTGCCACATGAAATCTTAACTGGTGAAATAACAATAGAAGAAGTACTCACCGCAACTAAGCAACTCAAAAAGGGTAAGGCCTCTGGTACAGATGGAGTACCACTCGAGGTCCTTCAAGACACGGAGCTTCTTCGATTGCTCCATCCCATTCTCAACCAGATCTACACTACTTGTCAACCACCTTCCGAGTTCCTGTTAAACCGCATCATGGCTGTCCCAAAGAAAGGCGACCTGTCTTAATACGGTTCTTATCGCGGCATAAGTCTGGTGTCATGTACAGCTAAGCTTTTCAACCTGATCCTGCTTAACCGCATACGGGAGCCAGTCGAGAAGTTAACAGAACTAATCAGAATGGCTTTCGACGACAAAGATCCACCTTTGAGCCAATACTGACCCTTGACGTCTTATAGAAGAAATTTCGGCTCGAAAAGACGCTTCTATGTGCGCTGTTTTAGTGGACTTCACGAAAGCCTTCGACTCAGTCGATGCGAGTGTTTGTTTCAAATACTACATGCTTACGAAATACCACCAAAAATAATCGGTGCCATTCGCTGTATCTACGTTGACTCCACAAGCTACGTCTCAACACAAGACAGAGACACAGCACCGTTCACCGTGAAGACCGAAGTCTTACAGGGCGATATACTCGCCTTTTTTCCTGTTCATAATTGTTTTGCACTACATTCTTCGTCAGTCCATGACCATAGAGCTTGGCGTGACATTGAAGCGATGCCAAAGTTCTCGATATTCAGCAAAGTATCTAACTGATCTCGATTACGCCGACGACACAGTACTATTATCCGACACCGTCAGGAACGCACAGTCGCTGCTGTCAACTCTGGAGGGTGCTGCTATGGAAGTCGGCCTTCCATTAATCAGGCCAAAACGAAATCCATCCTCATCAATCAATATGCAACAAATGATGTCCTGTCGCTTTCGTCTGGGCCAGTGGATTTCGTGGACGACTTCTGTTACTTGGGCTCCTGAGTTCGTACCACGGACAAAGATATTGCAACTCGCAAAGCCAAAGCTTGAAGAGCCGCACACAAACTTTGGATGATATGGAAAGCGCAGAATCTCGATCAAGACTTCAAGTAGAAAATTTTCCGAGCCACAGTGGAAGCTGTACTCCTGTACAGATCCAAATGCTGGTTGTTGACGGCTGCACAGGAACGTTCCTTAAACAGCACATACACACGACTGCTGCGGAAGGCTCTGAACGTCTCATATTTATCTCACACGACCAACTTGGATCTATACGGTTCCATGTCACACGTGAGCTCAACAATACGTTCAAAACGCCTACAGTTCGCTGGTCACTGTGCCCGCAGAACCGTTCAGCCAGTAAATCTTGTCCTGTTCTACAACCTAACTGGAATATTAAAACCCGGCGGTCATCGTCGTATGAATTACATCAGATCACTACTGGGAGATACCGGGCTACCAAAGGTCGACGACATCTAGCTGGCGATCAACGACCGGTCGGTCTGGCAGACGATCTGTGACAATATAAAGGTGGACATCGACGCTTTAGCGCCAACGTAGAGCAAGAGAGAGATGAAAAAATGAAGCCTTACATCAAACGATATGAACATCTGCAAGGATTCTTTAAAACTTAGAAAAGAAAGAAGTGTTCCGGGCGTTGATGATCGCATGGAGGATTGGAAACTAGTTTAATTATTACTTGTATTGTAATAGATTTATCCGTTATAGTAAAATGAATGATCGCGAATTTGTAAAAACGAGTATACAAGAAGTATGGCCGACTGTTAAAGCTCGCATTTTAGCAAAATGAGTAGCTTGCTTTCTATCATCAAGTGGTAGCATTTCCAAGACCTTTGCAGCTCTAACTCTTCCATTTCATCTGAACCCCGTTAGAAGGTTAAATTATTGCAATTCGTATTTTTTTTCTTCTGGAGGGTTGTTAATAATGCCAAGAAGACCGCAAGCTGAATCTTGATTGAATGAGGCTAAAAGGAACTGGTATTTTGTATCATAAGTGATAATCATACTTTTGTGAAATTGGGATTCTGCTTGCATAAACCAGACTTCTACGTGAGCTGTCCAGAATAGGGTATTTTTATTGGACAGCGTTTTTTTTGTCATTATAAAGGAGATTTTCAAGTTTTACCAATTGTAGAGCATAATGGATATAATAATGGTCCATTATCTACGAGAGATTACGAAGTTAGTCAGCACAGAAGAGAAAGACTTTTGATAGATATAATATTATGAGCTAAAATTTAATATAAAACTCAATCATCTCAGAATGAGCCATAGTATTAATTATGGTCTAACTTTAGAAGGATTTATGATTTTAAAAGAATTTTGATATTTCGCCTTGTGTTGGTATAAAAGGGCCATCTCTACTTAAAAATGCTGAAATAAACCCAATTTACTAGGTCTTTAAACATTTCATTTCTATATATGGGTGAGATCTAAGGCGGTAATCGAATATCGAATTAAAAAAAGAATGTTAAAAAATATAACTATTAAAACATTGCGTCGGTTTATAACAAGAAAAAGCCCAAAATGATCAGAAGCCTATTTTTGTTAAGTTTTGACAAAGGACTGGTTCTGTAACGATATATTCATTGATGTTAAAATATAATGAAAAGGGAATTTATTTAAAATCTTTTAATTATTTTTAAAAAATATTTTGATTTTTAGATCAACTAATTCGACAATTTAATTGTACTTATTTTAATGCGCACTATTTTTGAAAAAATGGCTTATACCTAGCTTAAGACAACAAAGGATTATAAAAAAAGATTAGTTATGCCAACAGGGAGCCTTTTTACACATGAAATAAATACTACAGAAATCAGCTGTAAACACCTTATTTTGCTTTATTTTTTGGTTTCTATCATTTATACTTTCATTCTTCATATTGGTCAACGAATTTTAAAGAAATATGAAATTTCAACTGTTTCACTATCTAATGGAAGAGCAGGAGCTATTTTGATCGGTATTTCGCATGTAATTTGTCATATACTTCTGATTAAAATCACTTTTTTCCTAAATAAGCATACAAAGAATCATGATTTTACTTTCAAAATAAATACCGATTATTCTCCATTTAAACTCTTTCTCATATTTCTATTTGGAAAAATTACATATAAATTTGTTTTATTTGAAGAATTTTTCCGGTTACTCCCAAGTGACTTGAATTCTCCTGGAGCCTTTGCCCACAAAAACGGGAGAATCAAGTGGAAAGGTGTTTCAAAAATTTCCGAAAAAATAAGGAAGGCTATTAATAAACTTGGAAACGAATTCGGCTGTCATACTTGTGGGTCAAAATTCAACGACTATATTGTAGATCGTATTCCGCCAAATGCGTTACTTGATGGAACGACGAATGTAATTCAATACCTTTATCCTCATTGTGTTTATTGTTCATATAAACAATGTAAATTATAATATTACAAAGGTCAATCTCTTTCCAGCTCAAGATTTCCTAGAACTGTTTCACATTCAAGGATTTTCCGTAGGTGCCATATTTTTATTCCTCTTTTCTCCGTATTGATCCCACTTATCAAATCTGTAATTTCCAAGTAAAAACTCTTAAAATATTTTAGACTTATTAGTATCGCCACCACTTAACATTCGCAACCTTGCCTTTTTTATTATTACAAGATAGTTTTTTTTTCATCCATTTTTAATATTAATTATTCTTATTTAAACGATGTTATCCTGTAGACCATCTTATAAAATATTTACAATAAAACTTGCTTTTTAGTATATTTTAATTCTATTGTGGTAAGAATTCAAATTTTCATTTTTTAATCTTTGGAAATTATCAAAGATTTCAAATCAAAATTATTTAAAAAATTCCATTCTCAGATGAACATGGCAGTTAAGGTTTTAAGGCGGCTTAGCATGTTTTTGGCAATGTTCTCTAATTTTCACGATTTGCGAAACCTGGATAAGAATCATACCGTTAATTAATCAAATAAAATTTACCTTCTTGCATTAAGCTTTTAAATAATAACTTATTCATTCTATAAGTTGAACCTTTTTGTTGGTCGTTTTATTGGTGCTCTCTTTTAATGATTTCAGTTCTACTCAGATCAATTAGTCTTTTCTTCTTTAACCACTATAAAAATCGTTATTTTTATTCAAAAAAGGTCAAAGTATCTTTGCACTTCTGATAAGCTAATCTCCCATCTTTGATGTCAAAAGGTGAGTTTGCGCACTGGACATCCTTGTTCATGAAGGTCTTTTATGTCAAAATAATATAACAATATTTTAAATATTTAACACTTACGAGTAACAAGTCTGCTCAAGACTCGTTGAAAATTTCACTTCTAGAACCTAGGATAAAATATTTTGTTCTACATATCTTTGTGTAACAACCATTCACTCACATTGATCCTGAGAAATTTATTACAAAAATATCATAAATGTAATATTTTTAATTTATTATCACTATAAAGAAAAATTCGGGTTTGTTTTACAGAGTCTTTAAAATCTTGATGTTGTCCCTTGTTTCGATTTATAAGGCTCTCAATGACTTTTAAATATACATGTTCGGACATCGCTTCCACTTTGTGTTTCAATAAAAATTTAAAATAAAAAACTATATTTTTTATTTTTAACAAATTTAAAGTACAACTCAAGTTATGAGAAACGGGGTAGGGTAAAGAGTTTGGACAAATAAGATTATTAATGCCAATAACCCACGAGAAATGGACCATTACGTACCAATTGTAACTTTTCACCATCAACTCAGGTTATTGTTTCTATTTAATGAAGAAGTAAGGAAAAAAGATATATACAGAGTAACATTACAGTTCCCATAAAATTTTAGAAACTAAAATATATGTGAATAAATTAACACGATTTTCTCCGAATAATGATAATATCGCTCTAATGTTACAACCATTAGTAAAGCTCCAGAAATGGGTTAATCCATTTCATCAACTTACTAGATTATCTGGTTGCGTATGGTTTTCAGAAGTAACTTGGGCAACTTAGACTTAAGGGTATTTGAGTGCCTCTTCGAACTTTTAAGATGTAACAATCTGTACAAAATTTTTTGTTTTTGAATTCATAGATTGATATTTAAGCACCAATGATCCTTCTGATTGCTGACGACGAGGCTTTGATTTCTTTGATAAAAAATTGCAAATATAACTTGGAATTTTTCGGTTATCATCGTGGATATTCGTTTTGATGTCTACTTGCCTGAACTGTTCTTTGGTGTTTTTAGTTACCATTTTCTTAGATCTGTAAAGGTATAAGTGGACAGAAGTTTAGTGCGCAAACTACTCCCTAAAAATAAGCCATTCTCAAAAGGTTGTTCAAAATTACTTCAGAGCTAAGATTTGATACTTTTATTTATCAGTTTAAGATTTCCTATCTCGTAGTTAAAAACGAATGCGATACTCTTAAAAGACTAAACTTATATATTATTTATTTAATCATATATTAATGTTAAGTGTGAAACAAATAAGCTTTAAGAGGATTATTTTCGATTAAAATTTAAAATAATAAATGGATTGATTAAATGAACTTAACTTCAACACAAAATGAATGAAAATATTTTAATTTATCTTGGATCCCAAACATTAATTATTATCTGATTTTTTGCTACCACGAATTAATCTCAAATTTTTTTTTAAATAGTTCGCAGGACATCATTTAAATATGTCCGATGATGGTCATCGCGCATGATTATATTTATGAACAACTCTCCAGAGGCATTCATGCCTTTTGTATGACCCTGTCTCGGTTCCCTAATGACCTAGAAATAGATTATTTTTGGTAAAAAATTACCAATTTTAACCAAAAGAATTATCATACGAAAAATAAGAAAGTAACTTGGAAATTGAAATTTTACATTTTTTATCTCAATATTGTATTAACTTGAACAACTTACTGAAAAAAAAATGATTGAAGATTGATTTAAAGACGAATTCCTAATGACAGATAAATTGAAATAATACAACATAAAGAAAATTAATCTTTTCCCGAGCGTAATTTTAATAAAATCTTAAAATTTTTGACAATCATAAATCTATGTGATTTGTTGACAAAAGATAGTTAAATCATACTCGTGATATGAAAACTTGTTTTTTACTCTCTTTCTTAAATGACCAAACATATTTTGTTGTGAAAATTCCCACAAAAGAATAACTGTCCTAAGTTGAACCGTTTTCAAAATTTAAACTACCATTTTGTAAATAATGGTGAAATCACTGGACGATTGATTAAATTACTTTTCACATCCTAAATTAGATTTTTCTCTTTCGATTATAACTCTCTGTGCGATACCATAAAAGGTCTTTGGTTATTGTTGAGTAAACTTTTTTATTTCTTTTTAAAAAAATTTTGTATGAGAAAAGTTCTGGAGCCACTCAGGTCATTTCATAGTAATGTAGTAATATATTCCTCATCAAGCAAGAGTTTAATCATTTTACTACTAAATAAATATATGGTATTAATATGTTCTCACCCCCTGTTTAAACTGTTTGACAGTCAGGTCGTCTCCTCCTTTAGACAGGCAACTTCAAAACATTACATAAAAAAATTTTTAGGAACGATCGAGTCGGTTATTACAAAGAAAGAAGAGATAAGTTCATTAATTGCAAACTAAAAACCACCCAAATATTGACGTCAGAAGCATTGAGATAAAATTTCAATTACTCATATAAATTTGAATCAACATGATTATATAATTTTTTTTCATTTCCTTGTCAATTCACTTTTTTCATGACTTTATCTGTTTAGATAAAAAGATAATAAGTACGAAGAAAAATCTTCATTTTACGTCACAAAAATTCAAAAAATTAAAGGCTCAGACTGTCCTCATTGTTATCAATTGTCTGCTACTGGTAAATTATCTGGCTGAAAATAGATATAACATGATATGTTTTGAAAGTTGTGGTATCCTAAAAGGTGAAAAAGCACGTCGTTTGGGTTTTTGGAGACCGGTGACATTTGATGATGTTCTTAATCTCAATATAGATAATCCGAATTGTTTCAAGTAATGACATTTTACCAGACTCAAGCAAGCTTTTAATTAAAAAATATCTTACTGTAATATACATATTTTATGATAATTTCTGCTTCTGTGTGGGTGGCGTTTTGGTCATTAAACAAGCAATTTTTTTAATCAATTTTAATGAGTTTGTAACACGTGGCGAGGCAGGCGGTGGTTGCGTGTTGAACTCATTAGTATTATCATTATAATATTTTTGTCACACTCTGAAAGTGTTTCAAGTTACTCAATCGTATAATCTATTCTTAAAATTTACGAAAGTCTAAATAACAATATTTAAAAAATTATGAAATTTATCATCACGAATACCATTGGGCTATGTCACAATGCGTTATGTTATGCCCTATTTTAAATGAAATAATATGAAAAATGATTATTAATACAAAACTAAAAATAATGTTGAGGTTTGTTAAATTGTAAAAAGATTTTACTAGCTCTAAATACCGTGACTAAATACGGTTGGATCAGTGGTTCTCAAGTTTCAGATCCCCTATCCCTTTCTAAAGCTAAAATCCTAATATAACTCAAATAATCGAAAATACAAGTATAACCCGTTTTTTATATGTAGGGTACTCACTATGGTATTTTTGTTTGTATGCAGATAATCATCTAAGCAATCGAGTAAGATGTACAGAAATAAATTTTAAATATTTAAATCTTTAAAGAGGTTAAGGCATATTTGTAAAGTAAATTAAATTTTGTACTTATTCAAATTCTTAACGCCCTTTTTTGTGGTTTTCTTCGTGCATCCATCTGTTTTTTGACTTCAGTTATCTTTCATCCCAAGGTTCTGAAAGGCTAAAATTGGAAAGTAGGCCGTTACAAAAATGATACTCAATAAATTCTTAAGCTTATTGCGTTCAAATGTATTATTTGTAAAAGAAACCATTAACATGAACTCGCCATTGTTCAAGAAAGCTTGGAGCGTTTCAGAAGAGAATTTATGCTTTAAACCCGATTGCAACTTTGATTTTATCTTTAGAGAAAAAGATGCAAGATATTGCTGTCTCCTATATAAGTTCTTTATAACCATGATGATTAAAATAGTACTTAGAACGTAAATATCGTTTCCTTATTCCTCTAGTCTCTGTAAATTCAAGATAAACAAAGATAAATTAAACTTGAATCTCGGAATAGAAACTATCAAACGTATAAAAAAACTGTAACCGAATCATGGGATGTAAACCTGTTATCTCACAAGCTTAGTCATCTGTTGGTATGTGGAATGATACAATACACAGAGAGTAAAATATTAAAACAAGAAATTATTCCTTTGACTAAAAAATTTTGCGATAATTCAAGCAAAAATCTTGCCATACTCTAGCTTAGCAATGACATATTCACCTGACAGGTTGAATATGTTTTACACGACCTTCAAGAACAATCGACTAGCGAACCAAATACTTGGCTTGATATTCTACTGATCTTCAGAGTCCCACAAACACTGCAGATTTAAAAAGCTCTCTTTTTTATTCTTAAGTTAACATTGATTTTAGCATCAATGAACAACTTTTTTTTATTTCTCTCTTCAAGGCTATACTACTGGGGCTGAGATCTTTCAATAGACAATTCTCGTCCTCCAAACTACTAAGCTTGATTCAGTAAATTTAGTAAGAATAACAAACAAAAATTGCTCTTTCTATTCTTGATCCCTTTAAGGGTGTAAGGCCAAATTATATAATGGCTTCATGATAAGGAACTGGAATTTGTTATGTCGCACTACCTCATTGCTAACAAAGAAAGCATAGTAGCTAAATCGCTGAAATTTAAGGAAGTTAAAAGACATGCTTTTTCTACATTTAACTGAATACATAGGAATTCTTTCAATCATATCATCTCTACAAAGCTTTTTGTTGCTATCAACTCAAACTACTGCAACATCAAAACTTTATTACTCGTGTGCTTGCTGAGTCCATCATCTGTCATTTGAAGATTATTTGTCTGATTCGCAGAAATACTGACATTTTGGCTGGATATCAAGATATTTTGCTGGTCAACGGCAACCAGTTTCTACAAGATATTGCATTTTCCGTCGAGATAACTCATCAGCCTGTAGAATTAACAATGAAAATTCTCGAAAAGGATAAAATTTATCGTTAATATTTTCCACTGTTAGTACATCTATATCGAAAATAGAACTTTGAATATCGCAAAATCAACAAGGCAGAATTCTATATATCCCCTTTTGGCTTAATTTAACATTTCTTCTTTTCCCTTGCACAGATACTTTTGAAGCTTACGTTTGAATTATATCATTTTTTCAATAATTTCATAAATAAAATTAGAAAAATAAATTTTTTCTTCTCTCCTTTTCAATATAATCAAAGTGATGCCACTGCTAAATATCAGCTTGAGATGGTTGACCAACACACAAACATTGTGCTCAAGACTGTCTTCCATAGAAATTCTCTGAACGATTTTTAGCGAAACGGATCTCAAGAAACTTTTTACCAGCTCCTTTAAAAATGCTTATCATTAGGATAGAAGTTTAGGATTCTTATTTACTTACGTGGAGCTTTCTCCAAATTACTTCGTATAAAATCTTAATTCCATTATAGTCTTACCGACAGCCGCATGATCCAGCTCCTTCGAGTCACTTCAAAAACAATGGCATCTCGTTTTAATTAATTAGTGGAAAATCAAATAAAATTCTTAACTTCCAATTTATTAATTCACACAGACTCCTATGTTCATGTTTTGGTGTTGAAATTATTTATTAGCTTTCGATAGCCTTGAGTGTTCTGGTTAAGAATTAAACAATTGTTATTTATTTTTTAACAAATCAATTGTCTATTTGATCTCACACTCCCTCTTAATATTTATACATTTCAAAAATTATTTATTTTAATTTATGTCAGATTAAGACCCGATAATAAACAAAAGTTGACAAAAGTTATTCGACTATATTCTTTTGGAGATGATTTTTAGCTTTTTATTTTTTGGCTTTTTCACTCATTAGATTTAATTAAAAACATCCTTTTAAATGCAAATAAAAGCGTAATACAAGACAAACTCTTTACGCATCAAACTTGTAAATTAGACATTATAGAACTTAATTGTTTTAATTTTGAGTTTACTTAAATTTACTGATTTAAAATTTGCCAGTCAAAATCTAATCACAACATTTCCCTTCGATTTAATAAGATTGAGAACCACTTCTAAAGACAACCATTCATCTAATTTTGGGTCAAAAATAATTGTTATATTTTTTTAAGTAATTTTGTTGCAGCAGTTACTCTAAAGTTTTACCTAAACCTATAACTAAGTCAAATTTTAGTCGCCAACTAACTGGTCAAATGTAAAACAAAAGCTTTGTAATCGTTTGTCTTCAGCGACTCTGATATTCACTGTTTAAGCACAGGGAGTTCAAAAGACTCTGATAAAGGTCCCGGTTATTTTACTCTCTATCTGGACAACAAATAACTTGTCAGCACCCACACTCTCGATTCCCAACTTCTTGGTATTCAAAACTTCCTGATACTCTCTGTGTAGTAAGAGATTTAAATTGGTCATAGTACGCCTTTCTAAATATTATCCATTAAACGTGATGGCAAATGCCAATTATTACAAGAGATTCATCAATCTGATGAGAAACTAAAATAGTCCTGTTAATAAAATGTGAAATTAATTAAAAAATTAGTTTCGTTAGGATTTTTTTGCCTTAAGCTCTCCGAAAAACGGCAGAAGAATTCTTTTCCTATATTATTTTATTCATGCAAGTAAAACAGGGATTATCAAAAATTTTTCCTTCAATACTCTTAGTTATAAATTAAATTTACGATTGTGTCAATATTCCTTAATTTTGAAATCAGATCAGTTCTGAAATAGAATCTCATTTTTGATAAAACATATCTTCTTGTCAATAACACAAACCTTAACTTTGTTATTTGCATGTTAATAAATAATGATAAAACACTTTACCATTTTCGATTTCAGTCATTTTATTTTGCCTCGCTATTTGATAAAACCATAAGAATCCTAAGAGCGCTTTAATTACGAAGAATTTCGTGTTAACTTACTATTAACTTTAGACTCTTGTTGTTGGAACTTTCACACAATGCGCAGAATTCAATTGCACAAAATGCATACAGTATGTGACGATGCTCCATATGACAACGTTAACCAGAGAGTAGATCATCAAAACACGACAAATTCGATCTTTTTGGAAAGGAATCGATATTTATTTATTGGGGAACTTAAGTGCTTGAGACACTTAATATTCTATGTAACTCTTCCTTGGTATAAGATTTCACAATGCCAAGAGAGTGACTCAAACCACCCACTAAAATAAAAACATTAAATTTTCAATCGTATAACTAGAGGAGGAGTTGACTGTGATATCTATGATAATGAATCATCGTTTGGTTTCAAATTAATAAATGGAGTTTTTCTTTTGTCTACTCAAAAAGAGGTACGTTCTTCTGGCTGCTATTGCCGTAAAAAATATTAACAAAGGAACTGAATTGCTTTTGAGCAGTCAGTGAGACAATGATAGATAATACCAAAACGAATGCATTGTGCTAAATTTTATTTTCCAATATTTCTGCATAAACGATATTTTCTCCACTTCTAGTTCGATATGATCAATTGCTGTTCGATCGGTAGACCTTTACCCTTCTAACTAGTTGTACATTTGTTTTAACCAAAGCCTGTATATGGTAGATTTGACTAAATCCGTGTTAGGTACAACTAAAAAGCTACTCGATGCCATTAGTTCCCTACTTACAACGGTATTGATAATTACCATGTTACATAAGCTCCTCTTTCACTAAAAGGACTCCTGAGTACAGGTTTTGTTGACACATAAGATGGTGAACGACAGAGGAGTGCTACGTGCAATTGATCTTTTAAAAAAGTGGGTAAGATAATACACTGAATGGAAGAGTAAAAAGACCCATTGGAGGGGAGTGGAACCTGAGCCTGATTGAGGGAATCAGCTATATGTCTAATAAGACGCTAAGAACCAATAATGCTGGGTTTTATAATCTAAATGTATTGTACAGTAATGTCAAAAATAAATCGCGAGAAACCTCTTTAACAGTAAGTTAATAAAAATCCCAAATAATTTCTACAATACATTTTCGAATTTAATTGACAACAAATTACAAACCCCAACGCATCGTAATGGTGGATTTTAAAGAACAAATGCTTGATTTTTGAAGTTTTTTTATCGTAAAATTTATTTACTATTTCTGGGTTTGATTCAGTTTATAAACCACTGAATATTAATTTATTCGAATAAAAAATTAAAACAATTTGCTAGAGATTCGTGGCTGAAAAAATTTAAAAAACTGTTTAAACCCTTAAATTTTACCAAATTTTAACTTTTTATGGAACCACATTATTCGAAGAAAATTTTGGATCAAGTTAACACTGGAATTGTATAGTTTCGGCTTTGAAGTCTTACAATATCCTGGTCACTGAAATTTGTCGATATAAATTTTTTTTATTTTTTAATAAATATTACTAAAACTTCATATGATAAACTTAACATTTTTCAATATAATAAAATTGACTACAATATTTTTAGGTTCTTTTTTAACGCTATCCAAAAAAGCTTTAAAGGCCATGTAATTTTCGGAGCGCTAAAATTCTCAAAATTTGGCATCCTTAAGATTCATTTAATATTTTATTTTTTTCTTTATACCGATGGCTATAAATGCAGCTCTTCAGGCGGAAATGTGTATCATCAACATTTTCTAATGGATAGAATTCACTCAGTAAAACAAATAATTATATCTTAAGACGATCAAATAATGATAGGCTTTTGTTTTAGATTATTAATTTTATTAGAGATTTAAGAGAAAAATTACCAATTTAAGGGTTTGCAACGGTTAAACGCATGCTTTTTAATTGTGGTTGTCTTTTTTAAAAATGGGTTTTTTATACAATCAATTTTTGTAACTAGTTATCAAGGATTGAATGTTTTTAAAATATATTTAAAAGCTAATCCGTTATTGTTTACAAAAAATATGTTGTGTAGAAAATTACATAGTTCAATCAAGTTTTATTGTTTTCAAGTTTTGATGAAATTTTTTTTAAACTTTAAGATTCAAAAATAAAAATGAAAAAAGTTTTATTGTTGACTTGAAAGTAAAAAATAAAATAATTAGTCGTTATAAATATAAATTAGATAAGATTGTCATTGGTGGATTAGCAGGACGAAGTAATGACCCATGCGGCGGCTAACGATTAAAAAAGTATTGCTTACAGAACGATTTGTGCCTAAAATATATTTAAAATATATAAAGTTCGTTAAAAAGGAAATGTTGGACAAAACATGAAATGAGAAATGGACGATTAATAGTTTAAAATCGGTTAAGCGGCAGGATAAATTTCGCTAATTTAAATTTTCCACAATTAACTTGACTTTAATGTAAACATTTAAATTATGAATTCCCTAAATATATTAATTAAACAAAACTTTTTATTTAAATATTTTTTTAATTTTGTCGGTACCACTTATCCTAATCGGGTTACGGTGATTTTTTAACCGAGTAGGCTGTCAGAATTTAAAATTTGGAGAATATATTGTTACGACAATTTTTTAACACCAAAAAAAGTTAAAAAAGACTTTTATGCCAATAACCAGCTTATTTTCATCCAATTCAGCCTCTGTGAATTTAAAACGAAGTGAATGGATTTGTTTTTATTCCTTTTGCAGCCTTGAATACGTTTTTCTCTTACTTGTTGGGCAAAGAATTCTGGCCTTTTTAAGATTTCAACCGCCTCAGGTCTGAAGGGTAGACAAGCAGCGGCCATGTTAATCGGACTCTCTCATATCATCTGCCACTTAACATTTTGCCAACTTCCAAGTGTCGTTGATATTTTTACGAAAAGACGGACTTCAGATATTCGTATTTCTACAAAGTTTAGACGCCAAGACCTCATTTATATATTTTTACTAGGAATCATAGCCTTTAAGCTTATTTTACGTGAAGACTTTTCTCGTTTGCTTGCAAGTAGTTTGCATGCTCCTGGAGCGTTTGCCTACAAAGAGGGACGAATAAAATGCGACTGGAACCCTAAAATCACAAATTCAAAACGAAAAGCTATAAATAGAATGGGAATTTTGTTCGGATGCCATACTTGCGGGTCTAAATTTGATGAGTACATTAGTGATCATATTCCACCTTCTGCATTAATAAAAAAGATGTCAAATGCCACCCAACATATTTATCCCCAATGCGTATATTGCTCTTACAGACAATGTAAAAAATTTCTAATATTTCAGGCCAATCACTCAAAAGTCAAAAACCTTCCACAATCATTACTCACACAAAATTTTTCAGGAAATGCCATATATTTATCCCAATGTATCCATTGCTAGAATCAATTTATAAGATAATTCTTCTTTAGCTCATTTTGATTTTATTATCTAAAACATTTAATTTCATCTTATCATTAGGTAGCTAAATTATTTACTTTTTTCTTAAAACTTTATAGATACTTACTTTTTCTATCTTCCATTTTTTTCTCTTCGTTACTATCACAAAAATTTGTGAATCATAAGTCTGCCCCAGCTCTTTTGGTTCACGATAATGTCGCATAATATAAATCCTCTGCGTTTTAAGGGATTTTAATCAATTTTTTAGATTATTACGTCACTGATATTCTACTTGATACTAAATAACATAATATGATTGCCCGGTTATCCTTCTACAAATTCGACCTTTTTATTCCCACTCAGATGCTTTTTCAAGCACAAAATATAACCCAATAATAATTGGCTCCCATCTTTTATCATTATCTTCTTTTAAGTGTTCCTAAAATACCGGACTAGGAATTAAAATGATCTAAAATTTTTCTTTCATTTTTTAAGTTAGACTGCCCGAAAAGAGTATGTTTAAATGTCCACAGAATTACTCAGGATCAGCTGCCATTAAGTTTGCCGAAAAAAGTCGAAATTATCTTTTGATATTTTATAGCTGAAAAAGGCAGTTATCCTTGTTTAACCAAAAGTGCAAAAATTACACCGTTGTATTTACTCTAGGTTCCTTAATTTGACCTTCCTAAATTTTTCGAACACACATTGCGCTTTTACCACCATTTTGAACGTTTGAGCTAACTTTCTTACTTCGAGCAGATATATTTATTCAGAACAAAACGGTAAAATTACAAATTTGGAAGATTCTCTATCCTGGGTTGTCATCCCTAAAAGTTCTTTTTTCGCTCCCTATTTGTTTAAGCCAAAAGTTCATCCGAGTGCATTTCCAAACTGTTAGCTTAAATATCAATTTTTAGGGTAGATGCGAAACATTCCTACTCTCAATCTGCGGCTGCATTCAAATAAATTAAATTTGACTCTTCACCAAACGTTTTTAAAAAAAATCACAAAGAATTCTGGATGATCATTCATTTCAGAAAATTTTAAATAAATTTTATCCATAAAATAATGAATATTTTCGATACTTAATATTGGAAACTAAAAGAGAGTTTTCCGAAAATATTCGACTGTAAGGCTTTGAAAGATTGATAATATTTGAGGAAAGATTAAATTCCCAAATGAATGTCCAATACATAAAATAATAATGTTTTTGTTGTCTTCACTAGTGGTATATATAATATTAAACTAATAATACTCTAATAGCATCACATGCTATTCCCAAACCCCACCCCCTATTACTGCGTGTGCATAGCATTTTGTTGACTGTAATATTTTTAAAAAATGAAAATTGCACATATTTTAAAAGATTTTTTTCATTTACAGTGTACGATTACATATTTTGTTTTTCGTCCTAAAAAGTAACGTCACGAATAGATTGTACGTCTTTAAAAAAAAATTATTAATTTCAATAAATTTCTTCTAAAAATAAAAAATTTCTGAGAGTGATGTTTAGACAACAGAAAAAACCAAATCATTTCTTACGCAAGTATAATAGGACACTTTTGTAGCATGGATTTGGGCAAGATATCATTCCTGAATCAAGGCGGTTCTGTCTTACGTGTTATGTTGTGTTTTTAAATCAGATCATGAAACATTTACAATCGTAAAAGAATTTGCTAAAAAGCACCCAGATAAGGTCAACTTAAAAATTACAGCATTCCAGAAAATAAACGTCGTTTTTAAAAAGAACATAACATTTGAATGTTCACTCTACAGCAAACTCTGATATTGAAAACTGTTTCTTTGCTTCCGACACAGTTTACAAGGTTATAGCAAAGCATAGTAGGCTACATAAAATTGGCGAGAAGTTGATTTGAAATTTTCTGTCTTAAATAATGTCAAGATCAGTTGAAATAAAAATTAGCAAGTTAAAAGCAGTTCCCGGTAGTAATCGGACTGTATGAAGCGGAATTAAAAAATAAGGATGATATTTAGAATCAAATGGGTCTAGAACTCTTAAAAACGTAATCCAGTAAAAATTGATGACTCGTCGTTATGATAATGAGGCATTGATTAGCTTATGTTCGATTTGTCACGGGCAAAAAAATTGGGAGCATCTTATTCTTTCATTGACTTGATACATTTTTCAAATCTTAAAGTAAATTTAAACAAAATAGCATCAGATTAAAAATACGTTTTCCTGTGCTATAGATAGAGTTACAAGTTTTATAGGTCTAAACAATACAATGTATCTCTTGTTAAAAATTAAATATTGAAGTTATTTAAAGTATTGTGTATATTTAAAGGATGGAGCTTTCCTAAAAGCCTCAATGAAGGATTATCAGATAGTTTTTATTTGTTTAAATGTCGGTAACGAAAATAAACCTTCGTGCACTGAATTCAAGGCACTTAAGGCGGTAATGTGATGAAAACTACAAATCATTTGATAGATGAGTGTTTTTTAATGAAGTTACATGACAATCAAAAGAGTCATATCGCAAAAGATTTTTCCGTTTTTCAATGCAAAAGTTAATTGTTTTATTTTCTCTTGGTGAAGAGTAAGCAAAAGATATAAATTTTTAAGACATTATGAGAAGTAATTCTTCGATATATTTTAGAAAGTTAATCAATTAAATTTTTTGTTTAGAATGACAAAAGCTGAAGAAAAACGAAGCTATGATCAGTGTTGACTATTATGAAAACGAGAGAAGTATTCAAACTTAATTAGGGCTAAGTTAATACAGTGAATATTCAAATAAACAGCCGTAGGCGTTATCAAACCACTTTAGTTGTGGTTGTTTTAAAAAATAAATTATTGATTGAGAAACAATCAAAAAAATAGCAAATTAAGATTTAAAAAGAGGCAGGCAGGTAAGTTGGGACTTTTATTAGCAATTTTCTAACTTCATTGTTTGTTGTTTAATAACATTAATATCTGTTCTAGATAAACTTTTAAGTGTTCTCAATAATACAATAAAACCAAATTTCTAGAAAGTACAAACAAACGACAAAACAAGAAAAAATAACAACTCTTTGCGAACTGAGGCGCTCTGTGAACTTTGCAACAAATATAATTCACAACACAGGTTATCCTGTGTAGTTTTTCTATCAAGTCTTAGCCAAGTTTGACAGGAAGAGTACATTAGATAGAAGCTTTCACAAGATCAAAAATGATCGTAAGAGAACGAAATTTTTCTTGGCTGGACTAAAAATTTCCTTGAAAGCCGATCCGACTCAGTCCAAACCAAACTGGCAAATAAACCCAGGGGAATCACCTAACAGTTAGGCGTGTCGCAAAGGATGACCTCAGGATGAAGTCTTACTTCAATAGACTTCGCCAGCCTCCTCACTTTACGTTTACAATACATCACACTGGAAAGATGCCCGAAACTGATAAATCACCTTCAGAATAAAGGAAGACGTGTTCGGATCTTTATTGACTAAAAATTATTGATTGTGGACAAGGTTGGTAACAATAGAAACATGCGATCTATTGCCTGTAACCCAAAAGAAGTTACCTATTCATGGTAAGAAAAAATTATCTCAGTCATGGTATTTGCAGCAGTAACCAGTAATTGGGCTGTAATGCCTCCTTACTTCATCAAAGCTGGCTTTAAAATCAAGAATGGGGAATATGTGAAGATTTTGAACGACCTTTTTACTTCTATGGATTCGAATAAACATTAATCCAAGCCAGATACTGCTCATTAAGGACTGTTTCTTCTCATTGATCAAAAAAGGTGGAAGAATTCCTTAAGGATAATCTTACCTTTTTGTCCCAGAACACATCTGCCCTGTTAACTCACCAGATCTAAATATGTGCGAGTACTACTTGTTCAGCGCATTTCAAGCAGAGTCAAATGCCGATTTTCATCCTTATTTGGGATCCCTAAGGGCCGTTATTCGATTAGTATTCAAAAGACTGAACGCAGATGAAATCAAAAGGAGCTGTGCATGCTTCCGTCGCAGAATCTTCAAAATCATTAAAGAAAAGGGAATCCTCATTGAATTAACAATTAATTTAACTCTGAATATCCCAAAAATAAACTTAAAAATGTTATTTTCGGTTTTGAACAACCTTTTTTCGCAATTTTCATGGTGAAAAAAGTCCTAAATTACCTACATGACCCTTTAGATTGGATGGAATAGATAATGTCAGCGTTAATTCACTCTAATGTTTTGTGCTCAGTAGAAGAACAAAGGATCTAGTTGAAAGGAAATTTTTATTCAAATTTCGAATAATAAAGAGTTTCGAATGATTTTCAAGAAAAAGCTCTTTATAAGTTTTTGGATTTAAGTCGGTAAAAATCCATTGTGCTTTAAAAAAAAGTTAAAACTTTTTCTTTTAGCCTTCCCATAATTATACCTTGTCGCAACTGGATTTAGTGCAGAGAGACATGGTTAAAAAAACAACAAACAATCTTGATATTATAAAAAAATGAAAGTTAAGAATATTTCTATCAAATTTAAATTAGAATTCATTAAATGAAAAAAGATTCCTCACTCATAAGGTTTTTATTAAAAAGACATTTTGAAAATAAAATTCCACTTGTCAATTTAAGATACAATATTTGTGCATCTTTGATGAGGTAAAATAACTTTTTGTAACATTATTTTGCATATATTCTCCCTTTTTGAGGCAAGGTGGGGGTAATACAGCCTGGTGAGTAATTGGGGGCAGTAGAAATTAAAGGTTGGGAAACACTGCTATAAACGATATAATTTGATGTCGTCTTTTTTATTGAGGAAAAAATTATAATAATAAGTTATTTTGTATTTGAAAAAATAATTTTTAATCAAAATCTATTAACCTCAAGACATTCTACTCCAAAACGAAAAAGATTAAATTTTTGATATCTATTTGTGTTGTAATTTCATAAAAAGTATCCAAAAAATATTTGAAAGGTTTTTCTTAAGTTATAAAAACCTTGAACAAATCTCAATATTTAAATAATTGGATATGAAAAAATAATAAATAATATCGATTCTTATTATTTAAACAATATTAAATTTAAATTGGCAAAAGAATGATGGTAATAATTTTAATTATGATTTTTATTTTAAATATAAAAATAAATCCATAGCCATTTAAGAAAAGACAATTTATTGGCTAAATTATCACACTAATAAATTTTTCATAAGTGAATTAATTTAAACTATTTCAACTCCTTCATTTAATAAGGACTTCATTAATACCTTTCGGATAATGGAGTTTTTTGATGAACAATAAAAATTAAATCAATTGATAAAAATTTATTGATGTCGATTAACTTTTAATGTCTTGTTCGAATGTAATTCAATCAGACACTGAACGCTTTTTACAGTGCTACTAAAATTCAGTCAATGGATAAATTCAAGAATGCTAAAATGACAGTAATTCTAAATTTTCTGATTTAAAATTTGATGCCTGAATATTTTTAATTTTTTGACTCTTGAATTAAAAAGTTTTAACTTTATCGATCGGTATCATACAAAAAATTCTGAACTAAAAAATGTAAGGATTAGTACCAAATCTAAATACCTAAGTAAATTCTTTAGCTTATTAATCAGCTAACAGTTAATTGATTAATAAATTTTAGTAAAAATTATTCAAAAGAATTTGTAATGAAATTTTGTGTTTAATAATCCAAATGAGACACACAAATTTTCATTTTTAATCAATTGTTTGCAGATTGAAAGAAAAAATGGTAAGAGCATCAAGCAATCAACCTAACGAAAATGCGGACTTAAAATAAAAAAGGCTTACTTGAGGAGTCAGATTATAATGTCAATAAATCGAGTTGTGTTTGTTTAACTCATCAAAAAATAGATATAATTTAATTATTTTTTTAAGCGTAGAGAAAATAAAAATATTGAATAAACTCAGAGTAATATCATTTTTATCCATTTAGAAAGAACTGTCATCACATATATGTTTCTTTGATGAAAAAACTAGTTGTACATTATCAACAATAATACATTCAAATCGGAAATAACTAAAATTATCTTACATTTTTAAAACAATTTTTGAGAATCGATTCGATATAAAATGGTTGCTATTTTGTAAAATAATATTTCAAAAAAAATTCATGATAAGACTTTTATTTCTTTTTTAAATATAATAGAAAGTCACTGAAAATTAAACATCAACTATTAGAAAGATGCTGTAAGAAAGTTGTTTGATATTGCAGAGAGATGTGGTCACGGCTTCCCTGAAAATGTAAAAATGAAAGAGAAATTAGGACAGTCAAACAATAATCAAATACACTGTGCTACCAAAACCTGATGAGAGGCTTTGCTTAAAACCAACCTATATTTAAAAAAATGTATGACATTGGAATGAAAATTTTGAAAAAAATTTTATTGTAAATGAAGTAAGGTTTTTAATGTGAATAAATTAAACGGCTTTTACAAGTTGATGTCAAGGTTCATTACTAAAATAAAGAAAGATAATAGTGTAAAATTCCTCGCTCATTAAATTTCAAAGTCGTCTGCTAAGGAATGGTGGTTATTACTAGAAGGCGTGGTGCTATGTGAGTTGGTATCATCATGAGGATTTTTGAGGATAGTGATGAGTTCAACGAGAGAGAATCTTGTCGATCTGTGATCTCCTAGGTTGTTTGTAGAATATTTTCTTAATCTAGAGTGTGGATATCGATTTCTCTATTTTTTTTGATTTTGCGTTTTCTTGATGAATAGTGCGGTTAATTATTTTTGATTGATGAGAGTGAAGGTAATTGTTTTCCTTTTCATTAGACTTGATAGTGTATCAATCCCAGTTTTCGAGAAATAAAATCGTTGTCGCATTTTGTTTCGTTTTATAGATAAACACATGAAAAAACATTATTCCTGAATTTTATGCTTTTTCAGTTTTTGTAATGTATTTATCTTTGGATGACTGCAGAAAATTGTGAAACAGTGATATTGTGTTTCGATTCAATATAAGCATGGAATTAGATATTTTTCTTTTTGATTTATAATATTTTATTTTGAAAAAAATAATTAACTAATTCTATTGTTAAAATTTTTGGATTTTTTTGGCATCTTTTCAATGTTTGTACAAACCTCTCAGCAGTTCCCTTTTGTGGTGGTTGATTTGAAGGAGAACGCTAGTGAATTATTTTTATTTTTATTCCTGAGCTTTTTGATTACAATATTAGTCAATTAGGACAATTATTAATAACTAATTACTTTTATATACAAAATCAAGCAAAAATTTATTCTATAGCTTCAATTTTGTTATTTGCAACGTTTTTTCATAAAATAAGCTTAAGGTTATTTTGTAAAATCGTCGTTAGCAATCAAACGATGACTTTTAATTAAGGCTAGAAAATCAATAAATTCTTTTCATTAGAAATTTTGTCAGTAGTCATGGAATATTTGATTCTAAAAAAAGTAGCTTTTGGCTACTCTAAAGTACATTATATCCACTGATTATTTATAAAATTAATTTAATGATCTTTTCCTGGCTAATAGACAGATAAACGCGTAAGTACCTTTGTCTGTCTTTTTTAATCCTTACTTTGTCACATTTAGTTTAGAAACTACACAAATCTTAAATATCGTTTGCAGTATAAACCTAATGTTTAGTACTGAAAATGGCCTTAACATAATATTTTATTGCCTCTATTCCAGAACATCTAAAAAAAGGGTCTCTTTTATTGTCTTTTTAATGTTGATATTTCCGTTTTACAATAATTTAAGTTCATTGTAGTATTATTTCTCCTCATTAAGCTCTGTAAGATGCCTTGATATTTCAGTCCTATAAATTTTCAATGAATATTTTATCGGTTTCTTGCAATTAAAAAACAACCAAATGGCATGCTCGAATACACAGATGAGTTTGCATTTTCGCTCGAACTTTTATGCATAATTTCGACATCGAATCTAGAAAAAAAGATCCATCATTTTTTAATTCCTCATGCAGCTGTGGCAGAAATACTTCTATTAAAATTTAGAAAATAAAGTTGTATGTGTTGATTACAAACTTTAAATTTTCTTCCTTCCAGGTATTAGAAAAATATTTTTACACCCCATACTTTGGCTAACTACTATTTTTCAATTAGAAAATAATTTCTCTTAGAAAAAAAGAGAGTTCTAAGTGTAAATCCAATATCCTGTTCGCTTCAATAGAACATTATATGTAATAATACAGCACCAACTTCAATATTTGAGTCACCTGCTACTAAAATAATGAGATAATGTGAGTTTAAATGAACCAACACAACGTTGTTTGGCATATTGTATTTAGCTTTATTTGATGCACATTTGTGCTCATCTGTCCACTTAGACATCGAATTTTCCTTAAGAAAATCATACAATATCAACAATGCCGATACCAGTTTTTTAACACGACAGGTGTAATAATTTATAAGGTCTCAAAAACTTCCTAGTCCATTGTAATAAGTATGCCAAGTCATTAAACCGATAGCTTTAGTCATCTAAGGTTAAAGGGTCAATCCTTGTTTTGGGGCTATTTTTACACAATATTCAGTTCTTTATAAAAAATTTAAACTTTTTTAAAATACTACGTTTGTCATCTTTGATTAAAACTCTCGAATACCCCTCAAAGGTAGATAAACAGGAATATATTAGATCCAATAACAATTATATCATTCAAACTATGAAACCTTTGATTTTCAGGAAAGTATTGTATCAGGAATTCTCTGTCAAATGGTCAGTTACGAGGAAAATCCGAAAGAAAGTCTTCTGAATCGATACAATCCTCGATGTGGTTTTATTTTAAAAAATGACGACAGTCTTCGCCTACCCTTATTTATTTGTTTGCTGTATAGAGATCTAGCAGTGAAAATTTCCTTTGCCTTCGAGTTCTTCAATTCACTCTTGATGTTTTAAAAAGGGTGCTTATTGACACGAAAGTTTTTATTCAACCCAACAGAAAAATCAGCACACACCCAAAAGCCAATAAAACGTTTTAGAGGAGTTAAGAATGGTAAAATCCCCTTTTTTATTTAATTTTTTTTTAATTCTTCGTTTTCCTGACTTTTCCGACTTAAAGACCAGGTACTTCTTTAAAATTAATATAGGTCTGGCTTTACCAAATTGTGGTTTTACATTGTTTTAGTGGTATATGCTAAGCTTTGGTGATTCCAAATTCCCAGGTTCAGGGTAAAAAAGATTTTTATCATATTTAGAATGCTTTCCAACGTCTTATCACTGATATTTTTTATTGATATTGGTCTTGTGTTTTTCAAAAACAAAACCTAATCTCATCCTAACATATTGGGTCCATCTTTGTATGTATATAATTCAACATCAACTTCTCCCATTGAAGTTTTTGTGTTGTCTAGTTCCCTCACTTTAAACAGCATCGGATAACTACTGAAACTAATTATACAAACAGTCGTCGGTGATAAAGACACTTTTAAGATTTTCAGAGTTTCTTCTCTAATAGGATTAAAACAGTGCATCCCTTGTAAATTTTCATACGTTCAATGTTTTTATTTATTATTGCAACACATAAAGTGTAATATAATGAACAAGGTAAATCAGATCATCTCAATTTCGGTATTTCGTTTAGATTTTTTTCCGTTAACTTCTGCAATAAGTCCATAAATACCAAAAAATATACACTCATTAGATTTAAGTAGGAATTTTGGCCGAAGATACCTAGAGTGACTGCAACACTATCACACCAAATTAGTCAATTTTTTGCTCGTCTAATTTAACTTTGAATACCTTTTTGGCATCTTTTTGATCTACTCTAAATATATTTTGGCAAAGCAAATTACATTCGCTTGTTAGAAAAATCTTTAAAAACTATTTTCTTTTATGACTGAATTACACACCTTTTATACTTTCCTAATTTACAATTGCAAGGATGAAGGCATCTTCTAAAGTCGAATTGAGAAAAACTTGAAAGTTGCATGTAGATGAGATCTAATTAAATCTTAAAGAAAAATCTGTGAGACACTCACCAGTAACCTTTTTGTCGTATATTGTTTACAATGTTCAACTATAACCATTGGGGCAGGGTTAAAATGTGTAAAGAAAATTTCCCTGATTGAGTTGCATGACATATTTTTAATTTCTTCTTCATTATTGAGAGTCTTTAATATATTGTAAGTTTACGATTTGACAACATGATAAACACTATAGATACCATTTTCTCTTCTACGCTATTCAAAATGCATAAAATTATTAATCTTTCATAATATTTTATCCATTAATCTTTGATGGAATTGAAAAATTCTTTACATCAGATCACTAACGTTATTTTTTAATCTTTATATCAAGACTCACTATTATAATCTACAAAGATCATTATATAGTCTGGCAGGAAAAGTAAATTATCAAAATATTGTCATAACAAAAGAATAAAAATTAGACTGAAGAAATAATTGGGAAAAGATTAAATATGGTTTAAAATATTACACCTTTGTCGTGGGTTAGAATATCAATGATATCAAAACATGAATTTTCTGTTTTGAAATCTGCTAAAATAACTCATAAACTAAAATAGCAATAAATTAAAAATCAATGAACTATTTTTTATATTAAATGAAATTTTTGACTCAACTATATGTTAGTATGATATATCATTTGTAATTAGTTCGCATCGAAATGAGTTTTACTAAATTCAAAAAGACAAAAGTATTTAATTGTATTTGATACAAAAAGCCATAAATCATTAATTAAAATATGATGGAAACTTGAAAAATATGTTAAAACTAAAAAACATATAAAAAGCTGAGTTAAAGCCAAAAATCAAGACAATGAAGATGGATGTATTCCAACATGTTCAAAAAATGGTTCTTGAATTGGCTCACGACCAAGAAATTTTTTGAGAAGATCAGTTGGATCCTGAATAAAATGATTTAGTTAACCTGAGTAAGGCCAGGCTCCAAAATGCATTTTCGAAAACTTAAACCAGTCGAAGGATTAAATATACCCTCCTTTTTAAATCTTGATATAAACATGTCGTGAGAAAAAACTTCACTCCATATATACTGGTAGAACTGACCCCTTCTATTATTAGAGGTTTTATTAATTTCGTTTAAAAAATGTATGCCTTAAATAGTTAAAAAGAAATACCGCGCTCGGCTTCAATACCAAATATATCCATCAAAGTTGCTTTGTACAACTTAAAAGTATCACACTTTATAAAAAGTAAAAAAACCTGTGGTGAGGTATGAATGATATGATCGAACATACAGTAAAAAAGATTTAAGCTGTACTTGATTGCAATGTTAGCTTTTCTTGATTTGATCAATTTATCAATTAGTTCATCACTAAGGCATTCCTTTGCTCAAAATTATGAATAACCATACTTTTATAATGACAACTGATTTTCTTTAGACACTCTTTTTCCCATGCCCAATTTTCGAACATTTGGGAAGGTGCCTCCATAAATTCACTTTGAACCGAGCATTCACTAAATATAAGAAAACGATATTGAAACAATCTAAAGTAGAAAAAATTATTAGCTAGCTTAAATTTGATGGAAATTCTCTCATTACAGTTAACGATAACAAAAAAATTTGAGTTAAAAAAATAAAACGTTACTCCATAAAGATAAGGTCCATATTACCGCAGATATAATGCATGACATGACCGAATTCATGAAAAAATATTATAACCTAAAAATAAAAAGATTAAAAAAACTTCTTTATGCGAAAGTAGAGAAGGCTTAGTGGATGTTGGTTCCGTAAAGTGAGTCACTACTGCTGTACATGAAACTTGACGACCAATTTCAGTTTCATCGGAAGTTTGAATACAAAAACAAGCCGAATGGGGATATTTACCTTCACGTTTAAACAAATCAAGATAAAAATAACCTAAAAGTGTGCTGTTATCACTATCACACACTGAATACAGCGAAACTTCAGGATACCAGATATGAGAACCCTCAATCTTGGTAAATTTCAGATGCAATAATGTTTGAAATATTTCCATTATTTGTTGTTTGACGTAATCTAACGGAAAATATTCTTGAATAACTTCATGATTAACAGAAAAATCTTGTTCTTTCACCATACGTCTGTAGTAACCTAAATCATCGAGATTTATTTTTCCATCAAATTTAGCATGATTTTTTTCACATATTTGTTTCTTTAGTTCTAGAAGACGCTTCATTTATCGTTTTGTTGAATCTTGAATCTTTGAAATTATTGTTTTTAAAAATTCATGCACAGTCTGAGAATTTTTGGACATTGTATTCTCTAAAATGTAATCCAAAAGCGTTTTATATCCAAGAATTTTCGACCACTAGATTTTAGTGATTAAATTTACGTTGTGTCTCAATTTTATTGTTTCTTCAATAAAATCAACATAGGGATGTTTGAAGTATGTATGTTTGATCGTATCAGTATTTTGAAAAGTAGAAATTACTGGATATTTTTTAGAAATTCTTCGGGCCTTATGGGAGTTAATAGGGATAGATAACAAATCATCAGATTCTTTACTGTAGACCTTGCAATCTTTTTTCGTTTGAATTATTTTAAAATAAATAATTATTGGCCTTAAGTTATATCCTGAATTTTTTCGAGCAATCTCTCTATAGTATCCATTATTTCTTTCAATCTCTTCAGTGTGTTTATAAATTTTGTGTATAGTTTGTTCAATTTTTTCGCGTTTGTACTTAGGGAGATTTACTCCATTTCTTTTACAATAAAGTAAATGTTTATTAAGGTAGGAATCATATTCTGGCGACAACTGATTTTCAATCGCTCTAACTTTGCAGAAAATAACGTATAGATCCTTTTGCATTCGTAACTCAAATTTAAAATACGAAAAAAGTTTTGCACATTCTATTGCTGCATCTCTAATCTCCTTACAAGGAGAAACAGATTGTAATAAATTAACGATATTTCTTTTTTTTTGAATAAATCTTTGCTTGTAATAAAATGGTTTTAGAACATTTTGAAAATTTATTTCGTCTCCTTGTAATTGAACAAGTCTATCAACAAAGTTTTTAAAAGACTGAATATGTTTTTGAGTTTGTTCTTTGAGAGAATCTGGTGTATAGTCCCATGTTAAATCAGGAAATATTTTCTGAAATTCGGCCAATTGACTCATGTTTATAAAAATAAAATTTAAAAATTCAGTTGTATTGTTTTAGTGTGCAACATAAATACCGCATTATTGTGATTCTATTGAAAGTGCATGGGAATTAGAATTTCAAGAGGGTTCTTTTTTATTATTCATTAGGTCAGGTCCCTACCACTTTATCATATTTATATTTTTTTAAAAAATAAAAAATTTATTTTTTGTATTTATAAAATAGCATTAATATTACTTTTAAAACTACTCTTTTACAAATTTCTTTAAAGTTCATGATAGGATTAAGTGTTTTCATTATTAAGATAAATCATTAAAAATTTTTAGAACTTTATTTTTTGATTCTTTTAAATAATTTTCAAATTTTTATTAGAAATAATAAAAACGGTTAATTTTTTTCAAATTTGAAAGTTTTTGAAATTTAAAACACAATGGGTAAATAACTCTAAGCCGATTTTTACTCATATTCAAAATTGCTTCACAATTAATATTTAGTCAGTCTTATTAATTATGTAATTTTGTAAAACTAATTTTTATCAGCCTCTGATTGTATGATTCTCATATTAAATTTTTTTATGTATAAACCGCCAAGATAAGAAATTATTTCATTTTAGAAACCATAAAAATGAGTAAAATCATCGAAATCATTCCTTCTTTTTTTTAGTTGAAAACGAGGTTTATATTTTATATCAATAAAATTTGATGGCTAAATATTGAAGAGAAACTGCAATATACATAAAAATATCAAATCTCTAACTAACTTCAAACCGACCTAATTTGAACACTCTTGTTGATGTACCTGCAGCCATTACATGAATCTTTTTAAGATAAAGTTTTAAACTTTAAGGGAATTAAATCTAATTTAAAATAGTTGATATTTTACAGTTATAGCGGTGTTATTTTTTAATTATATAAACTAGTGATAATTTAGTTCATTATTTGTTATTTATTGTTTCTACGATACAAATCAACGATACAAACAGGATTTTTATTTCCAGTTGAATTATTTCAAGAATGCAAGTGAGTTCACGATTTTTCTTAAAAATAACCGAAAGTTCTCTGCAATGTATTTTCAATTTTGAGACGAAGAAACAACAAAAGCGTGCGAAAATTATCATTTTTAATGCTTTTGACGATATCAAAATAAAAAATAACTGAGAGTAAAAGCATTAATCGCTAATAATTATTTATATATATTTGTTGAAAATTTAAAATTTATAATAAATTTTTTACTTTTATTGTGATAAAGAAAGGCAAAATTTATAAATCTAAAAATACCACACAAATTTAATTAAAAATGTTAAAAATTTTTTAGAGTAGCACTTAAAAATCCTAAAATAAAATGTTTGTGTTTTATTCTTTTAGACTTTATTGTTAAATTTATTGTTTTTACTGTTAAAATTATTTTAGATGTCAAGTTTTTCATCAATTAAAAATAATTTTAATTTATTTTTTTTATCAAAAAATCAAAAATTTCATTCGTAAATTTAATTCAATATTTCTAGTTTAAACCGTATATGTGTTGCTCTTTAGGCATGATCCTGTTTTAACTCTACTTTCAATCTCATTTAAATGTTTTTTTACTTTTTCTCTTCCAAGCTTATACTTTAGCAAAATGCGTGATAATCCAAAATTATATTCATCATAATATTGCCAAATTTTATAATATTTGTTTATCTAGCAAAGTTAAATAATATCAATTTTCCGATTGATTTGGTTTGAGCCAAATACAGTTGATTTGTTATCGTGAATCAAAAATTAAAGTTTAAAGATTCTCATCAGCATTTAATAATTGAATGTAATTTACCGTGAATTTTTTCTTAATGAATTTTGAATACGTAAATAATACTTAAAAATATTTTAAAACACTAATTACTTTGAAGGAATAAAATTATATGTTAATTTTTGTATGCTATTGAAAAAATATTTAAATTGGCCGGGTTTTTATTGAGCATCAGTTTCTTTCTTCTCATCTGTGTAATTCAGTATTCTACCTAAAGTTTTAATATTTTACATATTATTTGTAATTCTCTCTATGTTATCACTCTGATGTACAAATGAGAAAATTTTTTGATTTTAAATTTCTTTGAAAATGAATTTTTTTAGTATTGATGAGGAGTGCGCATTTTACAGTGAACAAACCACACAACAATGTTGGGTGTAATTCGTTCGATAAATTTTTGCTGCTACATTGTGCATTCTTGAATCGGAATATTTTTCTCGTAAAAATTTAGAGAAGAGACTGGTTTCAGTTCCATAGAACTTTATCAGACAAATAAATGTTTTTGAAATAATTTCTATTAAATTCTAATCATGCACGAACAAAACATAAATGTAAAGCCTTAGATTACCAATCAATTAGCCGCTTATTTGATAATTTGATTTTTTATCAATCAAAACATTCTATCAGTAGTGTGAAACAGTTAATCATGGTTTGTTGATCACCTTTCTTGCCGTTAATTTTTATGAATTTTTCTTATCAAAATGTGTTTTGATCTTAATACGACAACAATTAATGGTCAAATTCTTCACCACTTATTTCTTTTATTTTTGGTCTCCTAATTTCTTTAAAGATTTAAATTATAATCCTCGTTTTTTCGATTAATGTAAATTAATTTATGCGTAAATGATTTTTTTTAGAATTAAATTTTGCGATTTATTTGTTTCATAAAGTGAATTTTTTCATTTGTTTTATTCCAAGATATAATTTTTTAAACTATCCTGATAAAAGCGGCACTTCGCCATGAGTCGTAATTCCATGATTTCAAAAATTGTCATTATAATTCAATTAAATGTTTAAAATAATTATTTTATTGAATTTATCTGTTCTACTGAATAGTTGAAAAATCATAGTTCTAAAAAGGAATATGATCTCTTAGTCACCATGTCTGAAAAGTAATCAACTTAAAACTTAGGTCGCGAATCTTTTGATTGAAACTCTAAAAACCAACGCAGAGACAATTTCCATGCGTTTTAAGTTGATGCAGAGTTGTAACCTTGTAAAATTTGGCGCCTATGTTAAGACCAATTGTTTTCATTGTTATCAGTTGTTCGTCAAAAGATTAGCGTCAAAATTAATAACATAAAAGCAAGTTATTTTTATAATTTGGCTTTTAGGTAACGATTTCGTGAATCGACAAAAATGCCACTCGAATGTTAGAATCAGGTGAATTATTTTTAATGCTTTTCGGCGCTGAAAAATAAGGTTATTTTTTTCAAAGGGGTTTTCAATTCAACATGGCGAAAATTTTGACTCAATAGAGAGTCGTTTTTACCACCCAATAAAGCTCTGCAACTGTATTGAGTAAAAACTTAAAGAGAATTGCTCTTGGTAAAGATAGTTTTTTGATTCAATATTTCAATTTAATGAAAATTCGAATCAGCAAAATTGATATATCTAAGTGGGTAAGTTCCTGATTCGCTTAGATTGTCAATTTTTGAGACTAACTTTTAAATTCTAAAGACAAAAGATTTTTAATTAATCATTTTAAGCAAAAATTAAACGAATTTATTCGCTCGAGTGCCAGAATGTGTCAAAAGACAAGTTATCGCGAAAATTTTCATTAACTAAAAATTATTCTTATCTCGAATGATAACTTCAATGAGATATTTATTGAATTAATTTTTTCATAACGATGAATAAACATGGCTGCCTGCTAAAACTATGGAAATAAAACACTCTAATTACTCATGGAAATTATCTAACGAAAACCGCTATCATAGAACAAATTTTTTTTCACTAAATTATTCAATGAAGGTTTGTTATAAAAGAACATAAAATAACTAGTCTCAAATTTTTTATAATTTAAATTAATCTCGGAAATAAATATTCATATATAGCGATAAATATAATTTTTGTTATTTTGACGAACACCAGAGGAATCTAGATACTAAGTTTTATTGGCTTAATTTAAAACTTTTAATCGTCAAATAAAAATTAAAAGAATATCCTTTTAAATCAGTTAATGTTTTCTAAGTATTATTTTGATTTTCAAACACAAAATTGTATTGAGCCAACGTAAATTTTATTATTAACAATTTTTAATTTTTTAAAATTTATTTTATGATGCAAAAATAATTAAAATACTTTTTAAAACTCTAAAGCCATGAATGTTTAAATTGTTCCAGAAGAAGTCGGAATGAAATTTGACACTACATTTAATGACGGCTTCAAGTTGCTCTAGACCACTTGTTGGAGTTTACGGTATTAAAAAAACAGAGAAAGGATTTGAAATGGAGCTTTCCAGCCAATTACCCCGTCCCGATATTTTTAAAGCTCCCATTAGAAAAGATTTGGTGGAATTTGTACACAATCAAATATCAAGAAACAAACGCCAACCTTATGCAGTTTCTAGAAAGGCTGGTGTACAGTGCAGTGCCGCTTCATGGGGAACAGGGCGAGCCGTTTCTCGTATCCCTCGAGTTAGAGGCTCTGGAACACATCGGGCCAGCCAAGGTGCTTATGGAAATATGTGCAGAGGCGGACACATGTTTAATCCAACCAGAACATGGAGGCGTTGGCATCGTCGTGTTAATCGCCTTCAAAGGCGACATGCGATTGTTTCGGCCATCGCGGCCTCTGGTTTACCATCGTTGGTTTTTGCTCGAGGTCATCGTATTGCATCTGTGCCTGAACTTCCTTTAGTCGTCGATTCTATATCAATCAACAAAACTAAAAATGCTGTTTCTGTTTTAAAGGCTGTTGGGGTGTTTGAAGACGCCACAAAATACAAGGAAAGTCGTCGCCTAAGAATTGGCAAGGGTAAAATGAGGAACCGAAGGTATCAAATGCGACGTGGACCATTAATTATCCATACACAAGCACTCATTTCTGATTTTTTTTTGTTCATTCCGTAACATTCCTGGGGTTGATTTACTTAACGTTGACAATTTGAATCTTCTTAAACTCTGCCCTGGAGGTCATTTAGGACGTCTTATTGTCTGGACAAGTAACGCTTTTTCAAAACTTTCTGAGCTCTATCCTAATCAATATGGAGTCTCGACTCTCAAAAAAGGTTACCATTTACCTCAACCAATCATCACTTTACCTGATATATCCATAATTATAAACTCAGAGGAAGTCCAGTTAGTTCTTAGACCAAAACTTGCCAAGCAACACCCTGTTACACGAAAGAGAAATGCCTTAAAACACAAAGATGTGATGAAAAAGCTCAATCCTCTATTTAGCATTCGAGAATCTACAGAGCCATTGACCGTTAAAAAACATTATCTGGTAACACCGAAAGTTCTTTCATAAATAACAAACATTTAATTTTTTGTAAATATAAGATTATTATGATTTTTCTTGTTTCCTTTTTTATACTTTTTTTAATGGTAAAACTGCATCGATTTTAATATTTATCTTTGCAATTCTCTTTGTAAGTAAAAGTAAAATTGCAAGTACCATTTTTTGGGGAACAATCTTTCCTATTTTAAATTTTTATATTCACCATTTTATTTTGTAATCGAATTTACACTCGAAAGAATTTTTCGTTTAATGGCCAAATTTTCATCTTTTAATTTTAACATTACTTTAGTGAAAGCAAAGTAATTGTTCTTAAATGGCTTTTCATTTCCACTCTTATGTTTGCTTTTATTTACTCTTATTATAAATCATTTCATCGATTTTAAGTTGTTCAAATTGCTAAATAGAGATTTAATTGAGACAGTTTTAATAAAACTTGATTTTAAATTTCAAACATTTTTTAAATAAGAAATTTTTATTTTGTAAAATTTTTCAATCAACACATGAAAGTTTGAAAAATTTATATATCGGGTTTCTCGTCTCCATTATTGAACGATGTTTCCAGAGAACAGTTATATAGCTATTTAAACTAAAGCTCTTGAGAAGATTAAAAAAATATAGTAAAATTAGGTTTGATAGTGTCGTCAAATTTAAAACTTTTTTTAGCTTTTTGAATTATAACAATCATTTGAAATTGTGTATGAATAAATTCACAATTACTTGAGATCTAAATTATTAAAGTTTAAATTAGAGCACTTTTTACCGATAAATCAAGCAATTTTTAAGTAAATTTTTTTAATATAATTAAATATGAAATGTGTCACCTTGAACAAAATGCGAAACTGAAAATTTTGGGTTTGTGAAATAAAACGCAAAGGAATAAATCTAGGGCCAAAAATGGAGCACATATGAAGCCTCATATGACTGAATTAATGAAAAAACATTTTAACCTGAAATAGAAGGCTTTAAAAACTTCGTAATATCTAATTAGAGAAGGCTTAGTGGGAAGAAGGCTTAGTGGGAAGAGGTTTAGTAAAATTAGTGACCATCGCTGCGCATGCAACTTGATTACCACTTTGAGTTTCATAGGTAGCTTTAATACCAAAACAAGCTGCATTGGTATAATTATCTTCACATTAAAATAGATTACAGGGTTTACGCCCATATTTTGACATCTTACGGACCAATTTTGACAAAATATTTTTTAACCCATAATGACTAATAATTATTTATCAGACGAACAAAGGCAAAGAATACTTGAGGCATATCTAGATGGAAATACAGTTTCTGATATATCTAGAATTATGAAATATTAGCGAACAACAATATATGCAATAATCAAGGCATATAATGAGACAGGATCAGTTAAATGAAAGCAGAAGGGTGGTGTACGTCGTCAAGCTTTAACAGATGAAAATAAAGCACAAATAAAAGAATGGATAAATGATAATTGTAGCTTAACTCCTCAAAATTTAAAAAAAATGTGCTCTGAGATATTAAATATAGAAGTTGGAACGACAACAATAGCATCATGCATTGATGCATTTTCATACAGTTTTAAAAGAAGTGTACTGATTCCAGAGCGCAGAAATTCTGAAAGTGTAATTTTTTCAAGATTAAATTACGCAGAAGAGTTTATGAGTACAATTAGCTCTGTTGACGAAAACAAAATATATTATCTTGATGAAGTTGGTTTTAACGTTTCTATGCGTTCAAGATATGGGCGTTCGTTGGTAGGAACTAGTCCGATTCATGTTGTTTCAAACATACGCACAAGAAACATATCAGTCTGTTGTATAATGAATAAGGAAGGTATTTTTGATTATGAAGCTCAAACAAGAGCATACAATACGGCTTTTTTGAAAGATTTCATAGAAAAGGTTATAGGAAAAATGTCTTCTGAAGGTGTTACAAATGCAGTCTTCATTATGGACAATGTATCGTTTTATAAGTCTCCTTTGATTGAAAATTTAATAATTCAACATGGGCATAGACTTATGTTTTTACCACCTTATTCTCCTTTTTTAAATCCTATCGAAAATATGTTTGACAAATGGTAACAATTGGTAAGAAACGAAAGAATAGCATCCGAAGACCAATTACTAAGATCTATTATGGATATGTCTACTTTAATTTCTTCAAGTGATTGCAATGGATTTTATCGAAATATGCTGGGCTATATTGTAAGATGTCTTAGAAAAGAAGAAATTTTTAATTAAAGATTTATTAATTTTATAGCGTATTTTTGCTTTTATTTTATACTTCAGTGTTTAGTTTTCAGTATTTTTTATTAATTTTAATTTTATTTATTTGTCAAAATTGATCCGTAAGATGTCAAAATTGGTCCGTAAGATATCAAAATTGGTCCGTAAGATGTCAAAATGTGGGTGTAAGATGTTAAAATGTGGGTGTAAACTTTATCAGATAAAAATAACCATAAAATGTGCAATAATCACTCTCACACACTAAATACAAAGAAACCTCAGGACGCCATGTATGAGTCGGGGAACCATAAATCTTGGTAACGCGCAGATGCAATCATGTTTGATATATTTTTATTACCTGTTGATTGACATGATCGAATGGAAATTATTCTTGAATAACATCATGATTAAGCGAGAACTCTTGCTCTTATACCATACAATGGTAGATATTAATTTGATACGGTTTTTTTTTAAATCAAAAGGCTTTTTTCTCACTCTTGTTTCTTTAGTTGTTGAAGACGCTTTATTTCTCGTTTTTTTGAGCTTTGAAGTCATTTCATGCAAAAATTCATGTTCAATTCATGTTCAACATGGGCATTTTTACACATCAAAATCTTTGTCACGTAATCCACATGCGTTTTTATATCCGAGAATTTCTTAACGCTAATATTTTGGTATTTAATTTACTTTGTGTCATAATTTCATTTTTCTTTAATTAAATGAACATTGGTATTTATTCAGAGACTGCGAAATGTCTTTTCGACACCTTGACGTCTAGAAACTCCGTGAAAATATTTCAAAAGTGGTGTGACATCAGGGAACTTCAAAGTGGCAATGAACGAACCTTCAACTTCAATCAAGGAGTCCAAATAATCTTGTTTTATACCGATAAGTTCAGAAGAGCTAAATTTAACCCAAATGTCTTCTTCTGCAATACTTCTAGTTAACTCAATGCAGAAATTTGACTTTTTTTCTTAAGCGTTTCAAGTTTGTCTCGCTTGTCTTTAGAAAGATGCTGTGCATTAATGTGCTTATAAAGCAAAAGTTTATTGAGGGAACGATCATGCTCAAAAGATAGCTGAGACTAACCCTTTATAAATTAACAAACAATATCGTAACGATCATTTCGCATTCTTAGCTCAATAATAAAATCAGAAAAAAACTTTGAGCCATTTTTTTTGCTGTATCTCTTTCTTCTGACTAGGAGAAATTTATAAAATAAGCCTAATAATATTTTTATCCATCAAAATTACCTAAACGTAAGCAAGGGATTGTTAAACATTGTTATCATTTACTTTGCCTTCTTCTTGTCGAACAAGTTAATCAACAAAGGATTTGCTGATTGAAAACATTTTTGAGTCCGTTCTTTAAGAGAAATTTGGGTAAAATCTCGGGTGAAATCGGAAAAATTTTACCTAAATTTTGCCAATATACTCATGTTCAAATTAAAAAATATATTACTTTAGCTTTACTGATAAATAACACCCTAAAACCTCATTATTTATGACTCACTGAAGAAGTGTTTAGGTTAAGCATACCATGATTTTAATGCAATTTCAACCGCACTAATATTCAACACTATATCACTGTATTTAGCTGTTTCGTTTTGCTTAATTTTTTTATTACTTTACATGAATAATTATTTTCTCTGTATTAACACTTTATAATGATTTTTTCATCAAACTACACTTATTCGTAAGCCTGTGGCCATGTTTTGGTGGTGTTGCGCAGTGTCTATTTTAACTATAATCGCATTTTGTTTATAAGTATTTAAGTTATTTCTTCTTTATTTTTAATCTTTTTTTCTTTAAGATTTTGAATTGTTTTTAATTTTGCCCTGTTTTATAAAAGGTGGCTTTTAAGACCCTTTTTAAAATTATACAGGGTTTTTTATTGTTTTTTTTTAATTTTCCAGTAAATAAAAGTATGAAAAGCAAATTTGATAATTTTAAAACTAAAAATTTGTGCTTAAAACAAAATTTTATTGTATGTTATTATTGCTTCAATTTTACACCAGATCATGCATATAATGGTGGTGGGTCGGGGGTTGAACCCATGCCACTGACTAGCTTATTCCCAGTCGCCATGAGCCAGAGAATTCCGACATTTTGCTTATTCCAGTCAAATACTGACCTCTGGTTACTAGTGTCCGCATCGTAATTAAGTGAACGGCAACTGCGACTGCGAGCTGGAGCACAGAATAACAACTCATACGGTTTAGTCCAACTATATATGAGCTTTCATAAACAGGGTTAGATAGTCTGTCACAAGGACGAAGGAACTTTTTACGAAGTGAACTGACCATACGTCAACTCCAAACTCTGAATTTGATCTCGTATGTGGTCTGGGCGAACCATATGGTAGATAACATGAACACAGCTATGAAAATCCATCAAGGAATGTGTGGTATTCCAGGTGATGACGTAGGTGCATCGTTGATTGATAAATTTGATAAATTTTATGATAATTTAGAAAGGAATGTTTGAGATAAGTGGGATTGACATTTTTAGACACATAGTAAGTTAAGGAATGATAGTTTGTAGATAAAGGTTGGTTTATTCAATTCTTTTAATCATAAAATTTTTAGAAGCCAAATTTCAAGGAAGGTCATATTTAGTGGTGTAAAAATAAAAGATTACAAAAACAACCAATTCCATTAACAACCGATGGAACTTTGAGAAAACTCGAAAAATATTGTAACACAATCGAAGCATAAAGCAACAATTATAGTTTATTTTTGGATGAATTTTACCGAAAAACATATCGTTAAATAAGTCAAGGTCATCACATGGTATGAACGTCCATCTAGGGATTTCATAGCTGTTATCACATGATCTACCATACAGTTTGCAGGGTAACATACGGGATCAACCTCAGAGCCAGATTTGACAGATGGCCGGTTCACATATTAAAAAGTTACTTCGTCCTTGCTACCTACTGTCTGGCCGTGCCCACATACGTGAACTCATAGCTGTTGTTGGGGTCTTCACCTAATTCCCCCGACAGGGAGTGCTTTCTGCTTGAAAGCATTTACTCCCTTACGTCTAATTCACTACTTTTGGGAATTATTATACTGCGCTCGAGCTAGCAGTCGGAGTTGCCTCTTCAGTAAGTAACCGTACCGGCACTAGTAGCCAGAGGTCAGCATTTGAATGGGAGAGAAAATATGTAACTCGTTCCTAATCCATGGCGACTGGGACGATACCGAGTCACTGGCGTATTTTAAACACCCCATCCACCATCTAAACCTATGTGTTTAAATATCTTATGGATGAGACCAGGCTAGTAATGATAGAATACTGTTTTAACTAAATTCAAGGAAAAGAATTTTATAATTTGGGCAATAATTCTTATTAAAAGAGCTGATCATAATTAAACCGTTGATAGCGCATATAAAAAAAGAGAAATTTTTTAATGAAGCAAAAGATAAAAACATATTTACTCGAAATTATCTAATTATTAAATTCAAGTTAACATTGCAATAGTGTGACCAAATTATTACCTTTACTGCCAATTTAAACATTGAAGTAATTTATCTCCTTCCATATTTACTTGTTTTAAATCCAATTGACAATGTGTTTAATTGTATGAAGTGAAATTAAATGCAATTTGACCAAGGATCTTAAGTTAGCAAAGCTTAAAACAAAACATAGTTAATTCAATTGACGCCATCGATTGCTCCTCCTCCGATTATTATCGATCATTCTAGAAAAAAATGCACACTATTTTAAAGGCATCAATTTTAAAGTTCAAAAATATTTTTATTTACACTGTTGTAAAATTTTTTCAAAATTATTTATAAATTTCAATCATTTCTTATGAGAGAGCATGTTTTTAAACATCGAGGGTAATCTTGACTTTTGATTTGTATGCATGAGCAAAGCGATTGCTAGTTAAAATAACTAATAAAATCCTTCTTTAATAAAGGAATAATGATGATTTAAAAATTTGTATAATTTGTTAAAAAACTAAAATGAAAGGCAAAAAAATTAAGTATTCAAACCTATAATCCATTTTTTACTAATCAATAAAGACAATAAATTAGGGAGGACATTCAATGTTATTATTGATTACTCAAACTGACACACGTTTTTATTTTTACAGTTATAAGTTTTCATGACTTCAAAAGTTTTTTGAATAAAATATAAATGATAAAAGTCATTTGTTATTTAAAGAAGCACTCTACATTTAGAAAAAACACAAGTGAAGCATAATTATAATTAACAAAGAAAATTAAAATAAAAAAAATGCTTAGGAAATAATGTGCTTAAAAAGAAGATTAGCGTTCAAAAACAGCACTCCAATCTTTGGGAGTTTTAGTTAAAGGGAAAATTCTTTCAAGGTAATTTCCGACTGAAAGTAAAGAGTCTTCCCTCCACCAAGGTGCTAACATCTGTAAAGAAATGGGAAGCTTGGTATCAATTTCATAGCCGATGTTAATCGAAAGAGCTGGGACTCCAGTTAAACTCGAGAGACCCAAAAAGAAACAAGCATCAGTAAGCATACCAATATCAGAAACACCCCGATATTTGTGGTGAGATTCTATGATAGGAGGAACAGAACATGTAGCTGAGTAGAAGTGTTAACTTTACTTAGCAATAAAATAATGTCAACATCGTTGAAAATTTTTTGTAATATTTTCATTCCCCGGGTTCTTTGTTTCATAACGGTTAATATTTCATTTTCCGTAAAAACAGAGCCAAGTTTAAACTCTAGTTGAAGATTAATATCAGTCTGGGAATGAATATCGATAAAACCGTCTCATTCAAAATTTTATTTACAATCATTGAACAAGGTTCTTTGTTTGTGGGAGCAGAAATACCTACAAAACAACTCATGGTTATTTCCTAGAAGATGAAAGCTATGTGAACCTGAATCTCTGGTATTGCTATATCTTTTATGGTACACCCTTTTCTGGTAAGCTTGGAACAGACTGTTGAATAAATTTTAAAAAATACCGTCATTAAGAGCAGAAACAAAGCTCCGATCTGCTTGCTTATTTTTATTACTTCAAATACCTCAACAAATGATCGACAAATTCCAAACCTAACATTATCAATATTAAAGCCATCAAATATTGGCGGAAGTAAAAGGGGTTGATTTTTTGTAAATTCCATTTTATCGTGAGGCACTCCAATAATGCTTAACATAAGAGCAGCATCCCCGACACAACAAGCCATAGGCCCGACTACGAAATCAGGCATAATGCTATTTCCGGTTGTACAAAGGTCAATAGAGACACGTGAAAAAGTAGGCCTTAGTCCAACAATACCTGTGTATCCAGAAGGAACTCTTATAGAACCCAACGAATCTGATCCTATTGCAAAGGGGCAAAGTCCAAGTGATATGACGATGCCATTACCAGTGCTACTTCCTCCAGCGTACCTGTTAGGAGCCCATGGATTTAGAGGTGATTCGAATCGCCTTTATCAAATAAAATTGTACAGACATGGATTGATACCGATAGGATTGGAGCCAAGCTGAGGCATAGTTGTAGTTCCAATTAAAAGCGCGCCTTTTTCTAACATTTTTTGAACACAAAAAGCCGTTTCAGAAGAAACTTCCGGTGCTGCATCACTCCCATAAAACCTCGTATAATTTTTCTTGAGTCAATAATTTTTGTACAATAGAAATGTGCTCTTTAACAAAAAAGGGAACTCCGTCAACGACAGACAGAGGTTTTTTAGACTCATATCTTAATGAACTTGCTTTGGCAGCCAGACTTTAATCGAAACCTATACCTCACGAACCTCATCAGGCTTTATTTCTGCGATTGCGTTATACGCTTTAATTCTATCTGAATCACACAAATTAAGAAGTTTTTCAGCAACTTCCATCGGTGAAATTTTCAAGCGACATGTATGCTTTGTGGTAGTCATGAACAGTCAAAAATGGCCATTCTCCTCTTCAATTAGCTTGGTTTATACTTTTCTACGATAACGCTTTCAAGTTTTAGAGATTCAGAGTTCGATTGTTCAGCAGACGGCTCGACAAAGGGATACTCTGTGGGGTCATCTTGAAGGTCTAGTTGGGAGAGTAACTCCAGTCCAGAAAGTCTAAATATTTCTTAACTATTTAACTTTTTAGAGTTTTGCAAAGCCAGTAGGATATCGGCTATTTTTTAAAATTTATATTTACACTAAATAGCCCATAACTCAAAATAGTAGCGGTATAACCAGACACAGAAGGAAAAAACTAAAATATTATAAAATGCAAAAACACTAGTTTGTTTCCGAAAATAATTACAATCTGAGTTCATGTCGAATTCGTCCTTCAATCTCAAGATTTTTACTGACATCTTTTTTGATACTTTGCACAAAAAATATTCGATATTTTGCGAGTATTAAATTGAATCTGGTGTCGGCATGCGTATTAACAAAAAAGATAATTCGTTAATTTTTCTCATCACTTGAATTAACATGTTGATACAATAATAAATTTTAAGTTGTCAAGAAAGCATTGTATATCACAATTATACTTAGTCTTATATAAATTATTTTCAAACTCTTATAATACTTTTAAAAATTAACCTTGTCAGCAAAATGATAGCTAAACCGCTTAACAGGTTGTAAAACAATAAAAAAAGATAATAATTTTTCAGGTCATTCTAAGTCTCTCACTTATCGTTATATTTGTTTTTATTAACACAATATTCATAATAATTATTTTTAATGTGTTTATAATTAAGTTCGTCATATTTACGGTTATGTGACCTTACACCATTTAGATATGTCCTTTTATCCATCGATCAAAAAATTATTTTTTTTAAACGTCGAGTTTATTGTCTATTTACAAAAATCTTATCGCTTTTCAACAGTCATTTTTTCAAATTGCAGAAATCACTGGTAAGGGCCTATGGAAATGAAAACAACTCAATGTTAGTATCTTCGAATGAAGACATTCTTGTTCGTTGACATTAATTATTTTCTGCGAATAAGCTTGTTAATTACAATCATTGTTAGGGTAATTATCATCCTTGTCTCATTGGTAAAACACTCTTAGTGACATTTTACATAACATTAGAATTTTAATACTCGATGTCAACTTATTAACGTTTCACTTGAACTAGATTTGAAAAAACAGCTTAAAATTAATAAGATAATTTTAGGTATTAATTGGCTTAAGACGATACTTTTTCATTGGAATATTGTGTGCGATTTAGACTGATTGTTGAGTGATTTATTTAATTTTAATTAGTTATATATTTGGTTTCCCAACAGACAGATTTTTTTTTGTTAAAGATTTAAATTTGTTAAAAGGAATGGGTTTTCGTTTTTTATAAGAGTTTTCTGGTTTCCTTGGAAAAAATGAGATAATTAACGACCTCTATTCCGAAATATTGATCTAATATTTTATGTCAATTTCAAATAGGTGTTAAATTTCAAATTTCCATGAAAATCTATTTTAACTAAAAAAATGTAAACGGGTTGATTATAAAAAAATTTAAATAAATATGGGACTTTTCCATCGATATAATTGAAGAAAACACCCGTATGTTTGCATCATATTTACATTTGTGCAAATATTCCTTATCCGAATTTAGCAATTTGAAAAAATTTTTTTATACCCTTTGAAAAAAGGCCCTTTTGAACATTTTAAAATTTAAATTAGTTTTTTTAAACAATCAATTTAAATAACTCTATTTAAGTCGTATGATAAATAAGTCATAAAAGAAGTCAATCAATAAGAATTAAGCAAGCGCTGTCGGCAAACTTGCTTAACTATCTGAATTAAAAAAAATAATTTGTATCGTTTAGAAATAGGGTGATTTATTATCCATAAAATTAGTGTTAAAAATATGATTATCCTTCGATCATCTCAACTCAAAGATAATTCAGATTTAATGTGTAAAAAAACTAAAATATAAACTTGACGTAATTTGCGTTTTTTAAAAAGAATCTTTATTAATAAATGTTAAATCACCTGCTTTTTTCATCTATTTTTCTCAACCAATTAAAATCATTAATTTAAACAATAATTATAATTAAGATTAAAAAAGTTTCCAGTTAGTAATTAATTGAGTAACTTATGAATCTATTCTCGGCGTTTGCGCATTTAATCTAACAAAGTTACACTTCTCCATCCTCCAAGTCCAGATAGTTCATTCTACTGGAAGTGTTTTTTATCATGTGGAATCGAAATACTTCTAAGTTTATCAGGTGGTTTTAAATATTTTTCATCTATAAAATGAGCCTTTAGACGATCATGATGCATAGAGATTCTCTTTCCTTTGCCATCTTCAAGTAAATAAGGACCAGAGATTTACTCGCCCACAACCTTCATTGGGGTTTAATAAAGAGGACCTAATGCGACTTGGTTAGAATTACGAATTGTCACCCAGTCACCGGTGGAAGCTTTTTTGAATTGCATCTTTGTCCAAATATTTTTTATAATTTTGCTGACTTTCAGCAACTCGATCCTTGGATCTAGTCTTAAATAATTTTGTTATGGGTTAATTTTCCAACCATTGAATGATATTCATTGCTAAATGATAATAGGGGAAATTTAAAGAATTAACAGTTTTTGGACTTCTACCACAAACTAATTCGTAAGGGAAAAATCAGTGGATTGGTTAATTGTGTTTCGTATTGTCATAAAAGCTTGATTGATAATTCGATCGCATTCACAATCCGAACCATTGTCAAATTGCGAATCCGTTCTTTTAAAATGCTAACAAAACGTTCGGCCATCCCGTTTCCTTGTGGGTGGTAAGCTGTGCTGGGTATTTTCTTTATTCTTAGAATTCGGCATGTTAATAAAAATAGCACGGATGTAAATTGCCTACCTTGATCGGAATAGATAGACTTTGGCAAACCGAAACTAAAAACAATTTGATTTACAAATATTTTTGCAGCTGATTCTGCTATTTAGGCTGATATAGGAAAGGCCTCCACTCAGTTAAAAAATCGGTCAAAAAAAATGATCATCGATCAATTTTCAGAAGAAGTTACTGGTAATGAACTAGCAAAATCAACATGCCAATCAGTAAAAGCCTCATCTACCTAAATAGACTGAAGAGGGTTTTTACTACAGATATCTCACTTTTTAACACTCTATTCATTGTATCCACCATATCTGGCCAAAAATAACTTTGTTGAATCATTTCAACTGATTTAACGAGTCTAGCATGACCACACTCATAACTATGAATGTTTTTTGCCAAACTATCAGTTTTTTCAGGGACAATCGCACGAATTTTGTTTTTGTTTGTAAAAACGATTAGACCTTTATTTTCTTCTCTTATTTTCTTCCTAGAACGCCACAACTTCTGCTAAAGTACAATTTCAGCGACTTCGTTAGAAAGAAAAATTAAGCGAAGTGAGTATTAAAATAATTTTAAAGGTTTGTCACCATATTGCCATTATAGTACATTATTTATAATGTCCAATTTAATCGTGTTACAAGATCTAGAGAGAGCAAATGCTACTCTATGTAGTTTTCAAGGGATTTGTTCAATCGAGAATATATATTCAGACAGGATCGGCAGCCACCGTGCTCTTCTATTATGGGTGTCCTTAAAATTTTCCAAATATTGAAGAAGATTATGATCCTTATGAATGAAAAAAGACCTTCCTAAGAGATAGTGGATAAGTTTTTTACAAGCCCAAACGTTAGCAAGCAGTTTTTTTATCAGTAGCAGAATAATTTATTTCACTTTATTTCAATTTTCTTCTCTCAAAAAGATCAATGAATGAGTTCCTTTAATTTTTTGGGACAATGTTACCCCTATGGCACTGTTTGATGGATCGGAAAGACGTGTAAAGGATGCTTGGGCATTGAGTATTTAAACAATACTCGATTGTTCGAATTGTTCTTAATAATCTAAAAAGCATTTTCGCAATCAGTAGACCAAATTACATTTTTGTTCTTTTCCATTAATTTTAACAAGGAAAGTGTGATTTCACGATAATATTGGATAGATTTTTAATAATATTTACAAAATCCAAGAAAATTCTTTTGTTGTGAAGCTTTTTTGGAGCTTAAATGCTGTTAGCACACTTTTTTAAATTTTGATTAATCTTGATCCCATCGTTTAAGACAATGTGACCGAGAAATTCTATTTTGTTTGTGTAAAAATGACATTTTTCACGATTCAACGAAAACCAGCTCTCCTAATTCTTTCAAATATTTCTTCTAAGTAAACCCAGTGAGAATTTTTATTTTTAGAAAAAAAATTATGTCATCTATGTAGCAAATGGAATTCTAAGAGTTATCAAGAACTCTATCCAAAAGCTTCTGAAATGTTGCAGGAGCACCATTCAATCCAAAATGCATGACAACAAATTCATAAACATCATATCCAGGACCCAATATGAAAGCTATTTTACACATGTCTTCATTTTTTAAAGGAACTTGCCAATATGCTGATTTGAGATCAAACGAAGAAAAGAACTTACCTTCTAGTAATTTCTAGAGATGTTTATCAATATCAGGAATTGAATATTATGAAAACTCTGTCACTTTAATAAGACCTCTATAATCAACTACAAATCTCCTTTTTCCGGTTTTCTTGGGTGGTAAAACTACCGGGGAACACCAAGAGATTATACTAAGCCGTATGATACCTGCATTTAACATTTCTCCCACGGTTTTTACGGCAATGTCTTTAAGCGCGAACGGTATCCGTCAACGTTTTTAGAAATTAGTTTCGCATTTCCCCTATAAATTTCATGCTCGATGAGTGACGTTCTTCCCAATCGAACTCATCCTTTGAAAAGATATCACAAAACTTAAAAAAACCAATGCTCTCAAAATAAGAAATTGTTGAAACCGCTAGTGTAATTGGTAGTTTTATTTTAATAATCAGGAAATTAATACTCTATTTGTGGAAGGAAAAAAAGTCACCACCAGTAATTGAATCTAGGCTGAGGTATTCAATGATAGAAAATTCCACTTGTACCGAATGTTCCCAACGTTAATTAAAAAGTCCTTCTTTCCTCTCAAAAACAAATTTTTACCCCGAACTGAGATTAAAACATAAAAATAAGAGCAGGGGAAAAATTATCTAAATTATTATTAAATTTTTTCAAAGAGTAAGCGGATCCAGAATCTAAAAGAGCTTGTGCTTTATTCCTCCAATCATCCTTAATGGGGGCAGAAATACCGTTATGGTTAAACTCATCAACGGCTCCAATACTTCTAGAGCCGTTATTCTGCTCATATCGGGACTGACAAATTCTTGCAATGTTTTCTCTTCTTCCACATTTTTTCATTTCACTCTTCGATTGTATTCATTCGTTTTGTGAGATCTACAACCGCATTTTCTACAGTCACGATTTTGTATTTTTAAAAGGTCGATTTTCTTTTCTAGTTCAGGTATCTTCGATTCCACATCGAAACACTTTTATGTCTAACTGGTTCTTCCTGCTTAAATTATTCCAGAAGGTTATTTATTCGTCGAATTATCGAATTTTTGTCGATTAGATCGAAAAGACGAATTAACCCTCTAATTTTTGGCGAAATGACATCGAGAAGACGACTTATAACCATCTTGTTTATTGCCTCGTTATTATATTTTTTGATATTTTTCGAGCCATTTTTTTCAGCTTATAACAAAAAATTAACAAGGATCTCATCAGGTTTAGGATGGCATTTAAAAAACAGGACGGCTGAGTCTATGGGGGTATAGAAAATTTCATTTGTTGAACGAGCTCTTCTTTTATTCGGTTCACCTTCTCCTTAGTGTCGGTAATTTTGAATTTATCAAAATCAAGTTTGAATTTTCGGCTCAGATTCCATGGAAGGTTTAATTTAACGATGGGAACTTTTGATCTTCGGTCCATCCCTTAATTGTGAGATCAGTTCCAAATTGTAAAGTAGTTCTCAGGATCATTAAAAAAAATCGAGTTTGACTGATTACATTCAATTTTTTTCCACTTACACAAAGTAATTGATGGAGTAACTTATGAATCTATTTTGGGCGCATGCACAAAAAATCCAACAACGTTACACAATTAATTTTTAAAAATTCAAAGTACAACGCAAGTTATAAGAAACATTTTAGAGCATTGAGTTTGGAAAAATAAGAAGATTAATACAAATAACCGACGAGAAGTCTACCCTAAGATACTAATTGTATCTTTTCACCATAAACTAAGGTTATTGTTTCGATTTGATCAGGAGGTAAGGAAACAAGATTTATACAGAGTAACATAAAAATTCCCATAAAATTTCAGAAACTAAAATATATTTCAAAAAATTAACACGATTTTTTCTGAATTATGGTAACATAACTCTTATGTTACAATGAAAAGTGAATCGCCAATAATGAAGTAATACATTTCATTAACTCACAAGATTAACTGGTTTGGTATGGTTTTCAGAAGTAACTTGGGAAACTTAGACTAAAGAGTATTTGACTACCTCTCCGAACTTTTAACATGTAAAATTTGTAGAAATGTATTGTTTTTCGATTCATAGATAAGTATTTTAAGCAGTATATGGTCCTTTTGATTGCTGATGACGAGACTTTGATTTCTTTGATAAAAAATTGCAATTATAACTTAGAATTATTCGTTCATTATTGTGGATATTCGTTTTGATGTCGACTTGCCTGAACTCTCTTTAACATTTTTTATTCCCATTTTCCTAGATATGTAAAGGTAGAAGTAGACAGAAGTGGTAGTTCGCAAAGTACTCTAAAAAAATAACTTGCACTCAAAATGTTGTTAAAAATTACTTCAGAGATAAGATTTGATACTTTTTATTTATCAGTTTAAGCTTTCCTATCTCGTAGTAAAAAAGAATACGATACTCTAGAAAGACTATTATCGATATTATTTACTTAATCCTATATTAATGTTAAGTGTTAAACAAATAAGCTCTAAGAGGATTATTTTAGATTAAAATTTAAAATAATAAATGGATTGATTAAATGAACTTTGCTTTAACACAAAATAATGGGAATATTTTAATTTTTCTTGAATCCCAAGCGTTAATTATTATCTGATTTTTTTTCTATCAGAAATTACTCTCAAATTTTATTTTAAATGGTTCTCAGGATATCATTTAAACACGTCCCATGATGGACATTGCGCAAGATAAGATTATTGATACATGTCAAGAGACATTAATGCATTTTCTATGACCCTTTCCTGGTTCCCTAATGACCTAGAAATAGATTATTTCTGATAAAAAAAAAATTAAAAATTTTTCCAAAAGAATTATCATAAGAAAAATAAGGGAATAACTTGGAAATTGAAATTTTACATTTTTTATCTCATTATTGAATTAACTTGAACAACTTACTGAAGAAAGGATGATTGGAGATTGATATAAAGACGAATTCCTAACGACAGATAAATTGAAATAATTAAACATAAAGAAAATTATCTTATTTTCCCGAGCCTTATTTTAATAAAATCTTAACATTTTTGACAATCATAAATCTGCTGTGATTAGTTGACAAAAGATACTTTAATGAAATGAGTAATATGAATACTTCTTTTTTACTCTCTCTTGTAAATGACCAAACATATATATTGTCGTGAAAATTCCCACAAAAGAAAAACTGTTGTAATTTGAACCGTTTTCAAAATTTAAACTACCATTTTGAAAATAATGGTGAAATCACTGGACGATTGATTAAATTACTTTTCAAATCCAAATTAGATTTTTCCCTTTCGATTATAACTCTCTGTGCGATACCATAAAAGGTCTGTGGTTATTGTTGAGTAAACTTTTTTATTTCTTTCATAAAAAATTTTGTATGAGAAAGGTTCTGGAGCTCAATCAGGTCATTTAATAGTTTTTAGTAATATATTCCTTATCAAGCAAAAGTTTAATCATTTTAATGCTAAATAAATACATGATATTAATATGTGCTCACCCTTGTTTAAACTGTTTGACAGTTCGGTCGTCTCCTTTAGACAGAAAACTTGAAAACAATACATAAAAAATTTTTAGGATCGATCCAGTCGGTTTTTCCGCAAAGAGAGAAGAGATAGGTTCATTAATTGAAAACTAAAGAACACCTAAATATTGGCATCAGAACCATTGCGATAGAATTGCAATTACTCATATAAATTTGAGTCAACATGATGATATAATTATTTTTAATTTCCTAGTTAATAAGTTTTTTCATGACTTTATCTATCCAGATAAAACCATCATAAGTTTGAAGAAAAATCTTCATTGTGAGTCACAAAAATTAAAAAAATTAAGGGCTATGGATGTCCTCATCGTTATCAATGGTCTACTGCTGGTGAATTACCTGGCTGCAAAGTGATATATAACATTATATGTTTTGATAGTTGTATATGCTAAAAGCTGAAAAAGCACTTCTTTTGGGTTTTTGGAGACCTGTGACGTTTGATGATGCTCTTAATCTCGATATAGATAGTCCAAATTGTTTCAAGTAATGACATTTTATCAGATTCAACCAAGCTTTTAATTAAAAAATATCTTACTGTAATATACACATTTTATAATAATGACTGCTGCTGCGTGCCTGGCGTTTTAGTCATTACATTAGCAATTTTTTTAATCAATTTTAATGAGTTTGTAACACGTTGCGAGGTAGGCGGTGACTGCGGGTTGAACTCATTAGTATTATCATTATTATATTTTTACTTCACACTCTAAAAGTGTAAAAAGTTACTCTATCGAATAATCTATTCTTACAATTTACGAAAGTTCAAATAACAATATTCAAAAAATTTTGAAATTTATCATCACGAATACCATTGGGACCCTCGCTTGAGACGGAATAAATTAGGATAGCCCCCCGGAGGTGGCCCTCTTGCTCACCCGTCCCCACCCGATAGCAGGTCGCGAAGCCCTTGCTAATTTGGTGGCGAAACCGCGATGGCGGACAACATCGGAAGGTCCCGGGCATTAACCTGTATAACTCACAGCACATACTCCGGAGACCAGGCCACCCCCAAAAATCGTACTGCACCTGCATCACCCCCATATCCACACACGCTAAATGTGGTCCGCACCGGAATCGGTACGATCAACCTGAAAACAACGCCCACCCCACTCTCCAACAGCTCTCCAAAAACCCGTTGACATTTTCCGCCCCCCCACTTCCCCCCCCCGCCACATTATCCTGCTGCCCTCCTCCCCCTCCTCCGCCTGGTCGACTAACGGCGATATGTACCCACCTCCCCTTCTATCCAAGTGTTCTGGGAATCAGGCCCTCATCCCGGCCTGGGGAGATATAACACCGCCACGCGAGCGGTCGGCGCCGTTGCTAGCCCCGCGGCTGACCCTAGAAAGTCCTCGCAAATCGCACAAGCGCCCTCGGCCCCATCGTAGACCTAAACAATAGGCGGCCTTCCAGCCCGCCGTCGCTCCCTCTTGCCCCCCCCGAGCGGTACACAGGAGTGCGGGAGATTAGTTGGTAACGTATACTTTCTCAGATTAGGGTGAGGAAGTATATAAAATCTTTAATATAACTCCAAAAGAGTGGGGAGCCGAGGACCCCCATAACAAGAGTGGTCACATTTTAAAGGGCACATGTTACTGCCGACATTTCTACGCGAAAAAAGGATGACATTAACATCAAATCTTCCATTTACTCACTTCTTCCTCGCTTCTTGAATGACTTCTGTTTACTTCCGGCTTCCGGGACAACCAGTAATCTATGACCACCGCAAGAAAGCCACGCCCATCACTGAAAGGTGTAGTTCCTTTGGACCAGCTCTACTGCTCAGAAGAAAAAGAAGCGAAATACAACATGAAATTATTTTTATAAACATGGGAGATAGAAACAATATGTCGTCCTTTGTACAGCGAGTGACTCATACGCACGATCAGTTAGCTCTCCTTTCAACAACAAACGTATGTCCACTTCTAAGAGTAATACTTTCAATGAAAATGGGTTTGAAAGGTCAAAATACATTTTCATAATTCCATCCATTCCATCCGTTCATCCATCAATCATCCATTATGAATCCATCGGTTCATCCATCCATCCAACCATCTCATTCAATCCAACGACCATTCATCCATCCTCCCTCCCCATGCATCCATCCATCCATCCATCGTCATCCATCCAGTTCCATCCATCCATTTCATCCATCCATTTCATCCCATTCCTTCCATCATTTTATTGTCGAGAGTCCTATCCATCAATTAATCACACATCAATCAATCCCATCATTCCATCATTCATTCACCATAATCATCCATCTTTCCATCCATCTATTGTCCACCAATCCATGTCCGTTCATCCATCCATCCATCCATCCATCCATTCATTCATCCATCCATTTCATCATCCAGCCATCTATTGTCCATCCATCCATCCGTTCCCATCTCCATCCTTCCATCCCATCCATCATGCCATCCATCATGCTCCCCATCCAATAATCCATTCCATCCATCCATCCATCCATCATCCTTCAATCGCATCAGCCTCCATCTTTCCATCCATCCATCCATCATCCATCCATCCATTCTATTTGTAGTCCATCCATCGTTCAATCCATCATCCATCCATCATCATCCATTCATCCATCCATCATCCATCCTGTCCTCACTCTATTGTCCATCATCATCCAGCCATGTCATTCCATGCATATCTATTTCCATCATACAGTTTAAATCCATCCGTTTCAGTCCTCTCATCATCCATCCTTCTCATCCATCCTTCCATCCATCACATCCTCACCATCCATCCATCCATTCCGTAATCCATACATTCCTAACCATCATCATTCCATCCATCCACCATCCGTTCGATTTCCATCCATCCATCACCATACATTCATCCATCCTCCACCATTCTATTTGTCCATCTCTCCATCCATCATTCCATCCATCCAGCTATTTGTCTAGCCAATCCATCGTTCATCCATCCCTTCCACCATCCATCATTCTAACTTCATCCATCCATCGCTACCCTCCTCCTCGGATATTCATCATCATCCATCAATCATTCATCCATACTCCATCCATCCATTCCATCATCCTCGCACCTCCATCCATATTATCATCATCCATCCCATGACCATATTCCATAAAAAGAAAGAATCCATAGCCTAATCCATCATTATCCATCTCCTTATTCCAGCCATCCATTCATCCATCCATCCATCCATCCTTCCATCCATCATCACCATCTCCATGCCTCCATCCATCCATCCATCCATTCTCCATCCATCCTTCCTCCAGTCCATCATCCGTCCTCTTCATCATCCATCCTCATCCATCCATCATCCATCCACCATTCATCCTCCTCATTCACAGTATCCATTGATCTCATCCTCCATCCACACTTCCTCCATCCACCATCACTCCATCTAGGCTCATCCATCCATCCTCATTTGTCCATCTCCCTCCTTCTCACCACTCCATCCATCCTCACCATTCATCCATCCTTCCATCAATCCACCATCCATCCATCCATCCATCCATCCATCCTTCCATCCATCCATCCATTCATCCATCCATCCATCCATCCATTCATCCATCCATCCAAGAACCCAGCAGGGATTCAAACCTTCTCACTGTGAGGATAACCACTGCACCAATGTTCATCTTTGAAATATTTTTCTGACTTTAAAAACAAAAACTGTCAAAGCTCCTTTAAAGTAACTTGTTGTAAAGTTTCTGTTGATTAAAAAGCTCACAGAAGCGCTCCTAGATTACACCCCATGAGATGAACTGTGTGCAACCCAACTGCAGCTGACTGCAACCCAACTGCAGCTGACTGCAACCCAACTGCAGCTGACTGCAACTCGACTGCAGCTGACTGCAACCCAACTGCAGCTGACTGCAACTCGACTCCAGCACGACTGCAGCCGACTGCCGCCTGACTGCAACCCTACTGATATTTGACTGCAGCCCTGCTGCAGCCGACTGCAAAATGAATGCAGCTGCCTGTAGCCCAAGTGCAGCAGATTGCAGCCGACAGCAACCCAACTGCAACTCGACTCCAGCACGACTGTAGCACGACTGCAGCCGACTGCAGCTGACTGTAGGCCACCATCCCAGATGTGCTGCTCTCCTCACAAATGCACGCTTCTCACAAACATGCCACTATATTTAACCTGAAGTTCTTGCCAAACAAAGTTTTTAAATCAGATTTTTCAAAAATGAAAGAGATTTTTCAGCAATAGTTGTTGATGTTTCTGGAATGACCACCATCACGTCTGTCTGAGCGAGCCTTTGACCTGTGCTCTGATTGGACGCATTTTCAGTCTCCATCCAGTTCCTGTTTGCTGCAGTTAGAATATCCTGAGGGCATTGAACACAACTGACCTGCATTACAGACACGTCTGTGGACAGTCTGCCGGGGTGAGCAGCAGCACGTCTGAAGAATCGAATGGAAATGTTTGTCAATGTTGAGCTTCTTCATTTGCGACTTAAAGTATTTTAGTATCCAAAGTATTTAAACAAATAGATACAGACTAGTGGTTTTCTAGGAAAACACTCGACTTCCTGTTGCTTCCTTCAATCTGTTAAAGTGTTTACCTGTGGTGCTCAAACTTTGCATTTTGTTATTGTGAGGCTCCTGTTTTTCACCATCTTTCTGCAGGAACGTTGAAAAACTCTGTAAACCAGAAATCTGAGAAGAATTTGACCATAAATTCTGCAGAAACAAAGGCAGAACATCAACATCTAAAGCATCTCAGGGACGTGGCCGTGCTTTTTTTCCCTATGTTCTGGCCTGAAAATAACAGCAATCTGCTGTTAAATCCAAAGACTCCACCCCTTTAGAAATGTTTTGACAGCTAAACTCTGACCTTGTGCGTTTTTGTGTGTCTGAAGCTCATAGACACAAATCAAAAAGTAATTTACTAACAAATTCGCCGCCGGAGGAAACTAATGATTTATGATTCACAGGAACAGATTTGTCGTCTCCGGGGAAGGAGGAGGATCATGGAGGCGAACGGAAACCGGAAAAGCTCAAATTCACAGTTTCAGTCAAAGGAAATTAAGTTTGAACCCAAGAACATTTAGAAACTTCAACACAAAAAATATCAGAAGAGAATAAACCCCCCCCAACAGGCAGTCCAGACTGCCATTCATCCATTTAAACACACCATCAAGGCCCGTACACACCGGGACGAATATTCTCCAGCGTTTTTCTCCACGTCTTTTGTGTTCACACCCAGGCGATTTTCGCTGACGATGAGCCGAGCCAACATGCAATTTCATTCCCTGACATTAGATGGCGCTTAATGTCAAACAGAAATACCCCTGTACACAAGGTGGTTTTCACTCAGAAGAAGAGAGCCAGTATTTCTGCTCTTGTCAGAATCAAACAAAGAAAACATGAATATTTCCAGCACCAGTAGCTCCAGCTCCAGTTCCAATGATGAAGAAATTATTGTTCTGTTGATGATGAAAGACGCCGGAAAAGACGCCGATTTTGGGTACATCCCATAGTTACGAGAAGAGAAGAACATGGTGAGTTTTATCGACTGGTACAAGAGCTGAAAATGTCTCATGAGCGTTTTCGGGGATATTTCAGAATGTCCGTCATTATTTCTTTGCGGCAGTGTAGACGCTACTTGGCGTCTATCTTCTTTGCTGGTATGTGTGCTCAGAAAGGCAGTGTTGTGTTTGAGCGCCCCCAAGTTGTGTTTTACTGTAACTTCAGAAGCTCCAGACATGTGTGCAAAAGCGCCATTCTCATTGGTCGAATAGATTTCGACGCGAGGCGTCAAAAAAAAAAAAAAAACGAACCCGAGGCGTTTTTTTTTTTTTGACGCTTTGACGCGTGGCGTTTTTTCGCGTCAGTGTGCACACTCTCATTGGTGCCCTTTGTTTAGTCCCGAGGCGAATTTCGCCCCGGTGTGTACGGGCCTTCACACTCCCTCCACCACACCCCACTGTTACTGTGATGTCTGTTTTGAGATATGGTTGTCTTTTTCTTCAGACCAGCAATGACACAGAGACTTTTCCACATACAGAAATGCCTCTGTGAATCAGCTAAATATTTATTCAACCAAACATGGTGTTTGTGTTTGCTCTGCTTGATGAGTCTGGGTGTTCTTTGTCCGTCGTTTGTCGGCTGTTAATGCGGCGCTCACTGCGAATGTCTGGAAGCCATGAACTCATTATCTCAGCGTGAGTGTTTCATTAGAGTGAAAGTTTCACATTTCTAAATTTTCACAGCTCCAGAACGACTCTGGGGTTGTTGTCAGCGTTGCTGGGAAACTAAAGGAAAGCAAAAATAACCAGATTCCTCCAAACACCACAACAGGACCACTGCACTCTGCGGATCAGAACCTGACAAGGAAATTCCACATTTATATAGAACCAGTCTGTGTCTGTGTGAGGATCGGACTCGGATCAATGGACAAACACTGCTGTCTGCCAGGACGCTGAGCTGGATGACTGCGATCAGAACCAAACACATTTAGCCATTTTGATGAAAGGATTTTGGATCAATTCAGATCCACAAAAGTTCACGTTGTTTTTCTGAGGGTAAAGTCGAGTCTACAGTTTTTCAGCTTTACTTCCAGTCAAGACTCACGTTTTCAGTCGAACTTTCATCTAATTCTCAGACACGGTCAGAACCCAGTTCTCTAAGAAAGGGTCCGGGTCAGAACCCAGTTCTCTAAGAAAGGGTCCGGGTCAGAACCCAGTTCTCTACTGTCATCAGACTATGAGGAACATGAGCTGGAAGGGACCTCCAGGAGGTACCAGCAGGAGCTGGTGGAGCTGCAGCCACAGATGACAAAGTGAGAAGGTTTCTGGACCATCAGGCGACAGAACCGAACCCCCCAAGGTCCTATCTGTCCATCAGAAGATATTGATGAGGAAGCAGTCAAGCCTCATGTGAGCCTCAGCAGGTCCAGTTCTCGCCTCTAAACATTTTTCAGCAACCAGAGAGGAGGCGGAGCTTCAGAGGATGGTAGGAGGCAGGACGGGTTGGATCAAAGTGGAGACTATTCCAGGTATGCGTGTCAAAGTGAGAACAGGTTAGGGGTCGTCTGGTCCTTCGCCAAACCCCCCCTGCACACACACACACTCCGTCTCCTCTTTTTTTTCCTTTACTGCCTCTCCTTTCACCTCGCTCCCCTTTTTTCTCACTGTGACCCAAAACAAAGAGCAGCTTGACTGAGTGAGAAGTTGGTTCCATCCCGAATCAGGAGCACAGCCTTAAGGAGGCAGCAGATGTTCCCTCTCCACCAAAGTCTGAAGATCGTCTCCTTGTTTGTTTAGGATCAGTCATGTGAGCTCCTCCTGAACTGCAAAGGAGCACATGGAGGAGGCTCGGCTGGCAGAGGGGGTGAAGGAGGGCTGAGAAAACAGGAGCATGGCAGCAGATGGGGCCAGGCTTCACCTTGGAAACCCCACAGCTGTGAGGGAGGTGTGAGCAAAGCTGGACTTCATCACAATCTCTGAAGACTGATGGGAGGGGGGCTCCAAAGGCCCTCCTCGCACTCCGAGGGAGGAAAAAACACATAAAAGAACTCCCCCGGAGAAGGAGTGGTCAGAGAGACATCGGCATCCAGCTCTTCTCTCGCCTCTTTCGCCACGGCGCTTCTGGACGTGCGTGCCGCCTCGGCCCCGGAGAGGAATGACGCTGAGGAGCCGCTGACGCTTTTGGCAGAACAACTGACTTTACTCCTTCAGAGAAGTAGCACCTCCACCAGGAGGGCTGAAGGATGGAGACGCTGGTTTTCCAGGATCTGGACTTCAATCAGACTTTGGTGGAGGATCATTTGTACTTTGAGCAACACGTCGATGGGTTCGGCATCGCCGTGGCCGTTCTCTACCTGGTGGTCTGCGTTCTGGGACTGGCTGGGAATTTGCTCGTCATTGTTGTCATTTTAAAACTGGACAAGATGTCGTCCTCCACCACGGTGTACATCTTCAATCTGTCTCTGGCTGATGGACTATTCATGATCGGACTTCCTTTCATCGCGAGTCAGAACTTCCAGAACCACTGGATGTTTGGCGACACTGCATGTAAAGCCGTGATGGTCCTGGATGGCATCAACCAGTTCACCAGCGTCTTCTGTTTGACGGTGATGAGTGTGGACCGCTGCATGGCGCTGCTGGAGCCTCTCCGCCTCGCCAGATGGAGAACGCCGCGCTGTGCCAAAATCATTTCAGTGTTCCTGTGGTTCTTCTCCCTGCTCACCATCCTCCCCATGGCGCTTCACTTCTCAGCTGATGGAGGTCTTTGCATCCCTGACTCCATTTCAGTCTCCTGGTGGCTCGGGGTTCTTTCCTACACCTTTGTTCTGGGCTTCGCGTTACCCTACACCGTCATGCTGGCTTCCTATACCGCCATGCTGATGACCATGAGGTCTGGGAGGCTTACAGCCTCTGCCGTGAACCACGAGACTGCCCGTCTGGAGCGGCAGATGACCAAAATGGTGGTGGCTGTGGTGGTCATGTTTGGGGCGTGCTGGCTGCCCTTTTACACTTTCAACTTTTATTCGCTGCACCACGGCGGCCTGGCGTTGACCTTAGCCAGGGCCTTCGAGCTGGTGGTCTTGTTGTCATACTCGTGGAGCTGCGCCAACCCCATCCTCTACGCCTGCCTCTCTGACTCCTTCAGGAGGCACTTCCGCTCTCTGCTCTGCCCCGTAGCCAAGTCATCTCCCAGCATGCAGTGCAACACTGAACGCTCTGACCTCACTGAAAGTGGGAGGGACGTCACCACTCAGGCCTGAACGTCAGTCAGTCCGTTTATTTCAGACTGAAATGATTTACATTTGAGAGGAAGATTTTTTTGTAGTTCTGTAACAGACAAGACAACATTCCGGGGCTTACCCCGCCTGGGATAGGCTCCAGCATTCCCATGACCCTGAAGGGATTTGTCGGGTTTAGAAAGAAGGACATAAAAGTTTGTTACTGGTCTTTGGCATGTCCTCTGCTCTGCTATCCATCCATCCATCCATCCACCCATCCATCCATCCATCCATCCATCCATCCATCCATCCATCCACCCATCCATCCATTCATCCATGCATCCATCCATCCATCCATCCACCCATCCATCCATTCATCCATGCATCCATCCATCCATCCATGCATCCATCCATCCATCCATCCACCCACCCATCCATCCATCCATCCATCCATCCACCCACCCATCCATTCATCCATGCATCCATCCATCCATCCATACATGCATCCATCTTCTTCCACTCATCCGGGACCGGGTCGCGGAGGCAGCAGTCTAAGCAAAGATACCCAGACTTCCCTTGCCCCGCCCACTTCATCCAGCTGTGAACAGAACCGGTGACAAAGGGCAGCCCTGCCAGAGTCCAACATGCACCAGGAAAGCTTTGCCTGTGAAGTCAGAATCTTTTGGTGACTCACGTTCAGGCTGTCAGTCAGATTTCTGCAGAACTTTATAGAAACTGTTTTTTAATAGATTTTTGAAAATATAACTTTGAAAAGTATTTGTGACATGTTAGAAATCATTTTTTGTGGTTTACAGCCGATATCCTGTCCTCAACAACTAAACTAATTCTCTCCATTCCATTCATTGAAGTCACAGCTGTATGCTTATTAATTTCCAGTTTATAACATTAATATATAGATTTTTGATCACATTTTACACCCGTTCTTCATGATCTTCACCAATACTTCACTCTTATCATTTAGATACTTTGAAATAAATTTCTTTTGTCAGTACTTTGTGTTTTTGTGTGTACTGAAAGATGGAATATATTAGGAGTATTTTGTCGATGTAAAGATCCTATATATACATATATACAAGACTGTACTGCACTGAACTGTGCTACACTACACTACACTACTCTACACAACACTACACCATGCTATGCTACTGTATTCTATACTATACTATACTATACTATACTATACTATACTATACTATACTATACTATACTAGACTAGACTACACTACACTATACTGTACCATAATATACTATACTACACTATACCATACTGTACTATTCTTATGGTTTACACTTTATATGCTACCCCCAGGAAACATAATCAGGAAACACAGCATTAATTTTCATTGTTATGCCGACGATACTCAGTTGTATTTATCCATGAAACCTGACCAGAATGACCAGATAGAGAAACTGAACGCCTGCATCAAAGACATCAAGACCTGGATGACAATTAATTACCTCCTCTTGAATCCAGAAAAAACTGAGGTCATTATACTAGGTCCTAAAAATCTGAGAGATGCTCTGTCTGCTCAGATAGTCTCCCTGGATGGTGGAAGTATAGCCCCCAATTCCACAGTTAGAAACCTTGGGGTCTTATTTGACCAGGATTTATCATTTAAGGCTCACATATCTCAGGCGTGTAGAACTGCATTTTTTCACCTGCGGAACATTGCTAAGATCAGAAATATACTTTCTAAGAGTGATGCTGAAAAACTCATCCATGCATTTGTTACGTCGAGGCTGGATTACTGTAACTCCTTGTTAGCAGCGTGTCCTAAGAGTTCCTGAAGAAGTCTCCAGCTTGTTCAGAACGCAGCAGCTAGATTGTTAGCAGGAACTAGCAGAAGAGATCACATCACTCCTGTGTTAGTTTACCTTCACTGGATCCCAGTTGATTCTAGAATCCAGTTCCAGATCCTCCTGTTAACCTATAAGGCCTTACATGGAATGGCCCCGTCCTACATTAATGACCTCATAGTCCCTTACCATCCAATCAGAACACTTCACTCGCAATATGCAGGACTGCTTGTGGTTCCTAGAATTAGTCAAAGTACAGTTGGAGGTAGAGCGTTTAGCCACCAAGCCCCTGTTTTATGGAATAAACTCCCAGCTCATGGAAGAGAGGCAGATTCAGTTTCTACATTCAAAGTTAGACTGAAAACATTCCTCTGTGGACAGGATTATTGTCAGACTAGTTAGTATTCAGGGATTATTTAACTTAATGTTAATTGTTTAAATTAAACTTAATAACAATAACTATTTGTTTTAAAAGGCTGCTAGAAGTTGAAGCTGGGGTAACTATGGTGCACTGGGGTTCTGTCCTCTTTTCTCATCTATTTCTACTATTCCTCTCTTCTCTATTCTTGATCATCATTTATCATTTAGGTATCCATGCCTCTGTTTGGTGCAGTACGATTCATGTATTGTCCCTCTTTCCCTCTTTCCCCTCCTGGGGAGTGGGAGTGCTTCCAGATTCCAGTTGGCTCATCTGTACTCCTGTACCTGGCCGTGTACCTCGTCTCTGGCTTGCCTCTACTACCGCTCTACACCTGGCTGTAGACCCCCCCCCCCTCCGGCTCGTCTGGCGCCCCCAGCCGTTCCCCAACTTCATATGGATGAAGCTCGTCTGCTGGACTTTAAATATGTAGTTGTAGAGTTAGATAAGTTAATTCTTCTCTGAGAGTTCTGGTAAATCACCTGTCCATCATGGGGGGAATCCCTCCTTCATGTGGACACCCCTGAGGTTTCTTCATTTTTTCCGGAATACATTTTTTTAGGAGTTTTTCCTTACCGCAAAGGGGGGTCTAAAGGCAGGGATGTCCAGTTTAGTTTAGTCTGTTTAGTTGAAGTTTTAGCATTATCCTATTGAATTCTGTGTTTATGATCCTTTTTTATTGTATGTTTACCTGACAATTACCGGTACGAAGCCCATTGAGACGACTGTTGTTGTGAATTTGGGGTATAAATATAAAATTGAATTGAATACTATGCTATACTTTACCATACTGTACTGTACTGTACTATGCTATGCTATACTATACTATACTGTACTGTACTATACTATACTATACTATACTATACTATACTATACTATACTATACTATACTATACTATACTATACTATACTATACTATACTATACTATGCTAAGCTAAACTATACTGTACTATACCATACCGTACTATACTATACTATACTATACTATACTATACTATACTATACTATGCTATTCTATGCTATGCTGTACTGTACTATGCTATACTATACTATAGTATACTTAACTATACTGTACTATACTACACTATGCAATGATGTGCTGTACTGTGCTATAATATGTTATACTATACTATGCTATACTGTACTATGCTATGTTATGCTATACTGTACTATACTGTACTATACTGTACTAAGCTATACTATACCATACCGTACTATACTATGCTATGCTATGCTGTACTGTACTCTGCTATGCTATGCTATACTGTACTATACTATACTATGCCATGCTAAGCTATACTGTACTATACTATACTATGCAATGCTATGCTACGCTATACTATGCTATACTGTACTGTACTATACTATACCATACTGTACTATACTATGATATACTATACTATGCAATGCTATGCTGTACTGTGTTATGCTATGCTATACTATACTATGGTATTCTATGCTATACTGTACTATACTATACTATACTATTTCATACTATGCTATAGCATACTATACTATGATATACTATGCTATACTATACCATAATATACTATACTATGCTATGCTATACTATACTAGTCTATGCTATGCTATGCTATGCTATGCTATGCTATGCTATGCTATGCTATGCTATGCTATGCTATGCTATGCTATACTATCTATAGGTGAGTCTTGACTCCAGTAAAAATGTCAAATCTGCATGAACATGTCTAAATCTCTGCAATATTAGTAACTGGATATTTCAGGTCAGTGGACGTCTGCAGCAGATCTTTATGAACAGACATTTCTCTGAAAAGCAGTGTTTGTAGCAGAGCAGTGAAGGTCTCACTCTGGACTAATTTGACTGAAAACGTCAGTAACTCTTCGTTTCATGATCCTTTCACTTCTTCTGCAAGATAAAACTCCAGGGAGCCACAGCTCTATGCTGGGATTCGTGGTGCAGAGGACTCTATGGAAGGAGCGTAAATGCCAAGACCACCTGAGAAGATTCGTCCTCAGTGGGTTTCAGGAGGCCCTTCTCTGTTTACCCTGAAGATGTGACAATGATGCAAAGGTTTGCTGCTCTGCTTTGGTTTCCCCACTTTTAAAAGGATTTTCAGCTGGCTGGGTCTCCACAGATTACATTGGAATAATGAATAAACATGGTTTTATTGATTCCAGCTTGCAGGCACAGTCAAGTGGTGGCAGGTCCAACGCCAGGAGGTCATTGACTGCCTCGTGACACCTCTAAATGCAGAGGTGGGGGCAGTTGAGGGTATGAAGTTCAGAGAGAAATAGCTGTGGGTGAAAGTCTAATGTTTTTCTGCCCTTCCATTATCAGGGAAAGTAAACAGCCATCGTCCTCTGAGGTGAAGAAAATCCTTCTCTGTTCATAGATGAGAAGCTTCTCATGTTTACGAACGGTCCTCAGCGGAGCACAGAGAGTTTAACTTTTCAAAGCATTCTAATCTGGATCCATCTTCTTCCAGTGTTCAGTCACTGAGGTCTGGAGGAGACAACACCTGGAAGCGTCCCTGCTGAAGACAGTCTAACCTGACTTCATGTGAGGACGGGGAAGCATCTTAAAACAGGAGGAGGCAGCAGAACCTGCATCTGACCAAAGAACCAGAACACCAACACACTCTGCTTGTGGTTTGTAACATTTGTCATGCAGCATTCTGTGTTGGATCAGCATTTCGTGGAGGGAGCTTTCTGTCAGCCGATCTGGGCAGAAGGTCATGAATTATTCAGATTGAATAGAAGTACTTTTAAAACAGGCTGCTGGACCCAGCGAGGCTCTGGGAACACTGAAGGTCTGCTGAGCATGGGCCTTTAAATGAATCTTCTAAGCCAAGAACAGCATCTGCACCTGTTGCAGTTTGCTGGTCCAAGTCCCTTTTTAACAAATGACAGCAGGACGGACCCTTCGGAAATAAGACCAAAACAAGAATCAGGCAGATCAGGTCTGACGACAAAGAAAAGAGGTTTCTGGAATGAAACGCTTGATAAATTAGGACGAACAATGAACTGTAGGCGCCTACTTCTACTGATGAGTCCCGTCAAATCCCAGCAGAATTTGGGCACGCCCCCTTTGTGGGCTGGACCATCATAATCCATCATGTGGAAACATAACCATGCTTAAATTTTGGCGTGATGAGGTAAATGTCACTGGACCGGAGCATGAAAAAGAGCCACAGCACCCCCTTCCCCCACTGACCGCTCGGCCATACTTCCTGCGGACGACGAGTCAGCAGTGACAGATGCTCCCAGACCTTCTGCATGTTCAGCTGATAAGTCAGTCCTTCCTTTCAGTCTCCACTCTAAAGTTCTGAAAATGTGTCGTGCCTCTGGCCAGTTCTGTCCCCCTGGAATTTAACTATGCACTTCGCTGTTGGTGGTCTTCTACGGTTAACCCTTGTGCTATCCTATGACCCCCCCCCTTCCATTGACGTGTTCTCCTACCATGACAAAGGTGGATAAAGGTGGAGAGGATTTCATGTAATCCATGGACACCAGTGAAGATCACAAATCATTGAAGAAAAAAGGTTTAGCGCACTGTCTAGTGGGTCTAGATGACCCCACTCCCAATGTTAAAGTCCCTAGGATAGAATGTCTCAGACTGTCTCAAACTGTCCAGAGTACATCCACTCCAATGACTGTATAACAGAACTGGACTGAGTGGCCCCGCCCCTTGGCATTCCAAACAGGAAGTGGCTCCTAGAAGTCCAAATCAAACAGACTTCTATAGAAATATAAATCTATTGGTCAGAGTAAACGTTCTGGATCTGATGCTTTTTTCTACATCTTCTCTATAATCCTCTTTTTTTTAGATATTATTTCTGTAGTTCAAGTTATTCAAATTCTAAATTGACCAATCAGATGCCTCCGCAAAAAGTAGGAGGAGCCTCCTGGCTCCCGCGTCCAATGCTCAAAACATTTGATTGACATATTCAACCAAGTGGTAGGGGTGTGGCCTTGCAAGGAGCTCAACTATTTTCTTGGGGGTGTGTGTGTCTATATTCATCCATCGCCTTTCTCCCAGGGAGTCTGGTCCCGCCTCTCCATGGACTTTGTTCTGTCATCGCCTGATGGTAGCGCCGTCACTCTGACTGCTGAGGTTCTGATCCAGTGCAGTTCCTGTTGACATCTTCTCAAACAGAAGGACCCAGTTCCCCAGTCCTAAGGGCCGACATCCTAGTGTGGGCTGAATTTTCAGAGTCTTCTCACAAGTTCAGGTTGCGTATGGCTATCAACCCCACCCCCCACCCCCAGTTAATCAACCCCCCCTGTCTGGTTCACGGGTCCAGGTTGCGTATGGCTAACAACAACCCCCCCCCCCCCCATTTGATTCCTTGAAGAAGGAGGCCACTGAGTCCTGTCTGTTTCGCTAAATGTCCTGCAGAAGTTCGGTGCTCATCCAGAGTCGAGTTCGTTACCAAAACAAAAGTCTGTTTTTGATCTTTGCACAGTCTGTATGAAGCCACAGAGAGTGACGTGAAGCCACAGAGAGTGACGTGAATCCACGGAGTGACAGGAACCCACAGAGTGACGTGAAGCCACAGAGAGTGACAGGAACCCACAGAGTGACGTGAAGCCACATAGAGTGACGTGAAGCCACAGAGAGTGACATGAAGCCACAGAGAGTGACATGAATCCACGGAGTGACAGAAACCCATAGAGTGACGTGAAGCCACATAGAGTGACGTGAAGCCACAGAGAGTGACATGAAGCCACAGAGAGTGACATGAAGCCACAGAGAGTGACGTGAATCCACGGAGTGACAGGAACCCATAGAGTGACGTGAAGCCACAGAGAGTGACGTGAAGCCACAGAGAGTGACATGAATCCACGGAGTGACAGGAACCCATAGAGTGACGTGAAGCCACAGAGAGTGACATGAAGCTACAGAGAGTGACATGAATCCACGGAGTGACAGGAACCCATAGAGTGACGTGAAGCCACAGAGAGTGACGTGAAGCCACAGAAAGTGACAGGAACCCACAGAGTGACGTGAAGCCACAGAGAGTGACGTGAAGCCACAGAGAGTGACATAAATCCACAGAGAGTGACATGAAGCCACAGAGAGTGACATGAAGCCACAGAGAGTGACATGAATCCACGGAGTGACAGGAACCCACAGAGTGACGTGAAGCCACAGAGAGTGACATAAATCCACAGAGAGTGACATGAAGCCACAGAGAGTGACATGAAGCCACCAAGAGTGACATGAAGCCACAGAGAGTGACGTGAAGCCACAGAGAGTGACATGAATCCACGGAGTGACAGGAACCCACAGAGTGACGTGAAGCCACAGAGAGTGACATAAATCCACAGAGAGTGACATGAAGCCACAGAGAGTGACATGAAGCCACCAAGAGTGACATGAAACCACTGAGAGTGACGTGAAGTCACAGAGTGACATGAAGCCATCGAGAGTGTCATGGAGCCACAGAAATGTGACGTGAAGCCACTGAGCGTGACATGAAGGCACTGAGAGTGACATGAAGCCACCAAGAGTGACATGGAGCCACAGAAATGTGACGTGAAAACACAGAGCGTGACATGAAGCCACCGAGATGGACATAAAGCCCCCAAGAGTGACATGAAGCCACAGAGAGAGACATGGAGCCACAGAAATGTGACGTGAAAACACAGAGCGTGACATGAAGCCATTGAGAGTGACATGAAGCCACCGAGATGGACATAAAGCCACCAAAAGTGACATGAAGCCACAGAGAGTGACGTGAAGCCACAGAGAGTGATATGAAGCTACAGAGAGTGACATGAAGCCACAGAGAGTGACATGAAGCCACAGAGAGTGATGTGAAGCCACATAGAGTGACATGAATCCACGGAGTGACAGGAACCCATAGAGTGATGTGAAGCCACAGAGAGTGACATGAAGCCACAGAGAGTGACATAAATCCACAGAGAGTGACATGAAGCCACAGAGAGTGACATGAAGCCACATAGAGTGATGTGAAGCAACAGAGAGTGACATAAATCCACAGAGAGTGACATGAAGCCACATAGAGTGATGTGAAGCCACAGAGAGTGACATAAATCCACAGAGAGTGACATGAAGCCACATAGAGTGACGTGAATCCACGGAGTGACAGGAACCCATAGAGTGACGTGAAGCCACAGAGAGTGACATAAATCCACAGAGAGTGACATGAAGCCACATAGAGTGACGTGAATCCACGGAGTGACAGGAACCCATAGAGTGACATGAAGCCACAGAGAGTGACATAAATCCACAGAGAGTGACATGAAGCCACATAGAGTGACGTGAATCCACGGAGTGACAGGAACCCATAGAGTGACGTGAAGCCACAGAGAGTGACATGAAGCCACAGAGAGTGACGTGAATCCACGGAGTGACAGGAACCCATAGAGTGACGTGAAGCCACAGAGAGTGACATGAATCCACGGAGTGACAGGAACCCATAGAGTGACGTGAAGCCACAGAGAGTGACGTGAAGCCACAGAGTGTGACATGAAGCCACAGAGAGTGACATGAAGCCCCAGAGAGTGACATGAATCCACGGAGTGACAGGAACCCACAGAGTGACGTGAAGCCACAGAGAGGGACGTGAAGCCACAGAGAGGGACGTGAAGCCACAGAGAGTGACGTGAAGCCACAGAGAGTGACGTGAAGCCACAGAGAGTGACGTGAAGCCACAGAGAGTGACATGAAGCCACAGAGAGTGACATGAATCCACGGAGTGACAGGAACCCACAGACTGACGTGAAGCCACAGAGAGTGACGTGAAGCCACAGAAATGTGACGTGAAGCCACAGAGAGTGACGTGAAGCCACAGAGAGTGACGTGAAGCCACAGAGAGTGACGTGAAGCCACAGAGAGTGACATGAAGCCACAGAGAGTGACATGAAGCCACAGAGAGTGAAATGAAGCCACAGAGAGTGACAGGAACCCACAGAGTGACGTGAAGCCACAGAGAGTGACATAAATCCACAGAGAGCGACATGAAGCCACAGAGAGTGACATGAAGCCACCAAGAGTGACATGAAACCACTGAGAGTGACGTGAAGTCACAGAGTGACATGAAGCCATCGAGAGTGACATGGAGCCACAGAAATGTGACGTGAAGCCACAGAGAGTGACATGGAGCCACAGAGAGTGACATGGAGCCACAGAGAGTGACATGAAGCCACCAAGAGTGACATGGAGCCACAGAAATGTGACGTGAAAACACAGAGTGTGACATGAAGCCACAGAGAGTGACGTGAAGCTACAGAGAATGACATGAAGCCACAGAGTGACATGAAGCCATCGAGAGTGACATGGAGCCACAGAAATGTGACGTGAAGCCACAGAGCGTGACATGAAGCCACAGAGTGACGTGAAGCCACAGAGAGTGACATAAATCCACAGAGAGCGACATGAAGCCACAGAGAGTGACATGAAGCCACCAAGAGTGACATGAAACCACTGAGAGTGACGTGAAGTCACAGAGTGACATGAAGCCATCGAGAGTGACATGGAGCCACAGAAATGTGACGTGAAGCCACAGAGAGTGACATGGAGCCACAGAGAGTGACATGGAGCCACAGAGAGTGACATGAAACCACTGAGAGTGACATGAAGCCACCAAGAGTGACATGGAGCCACAGAAATGTGACGTGAAAACACAGAGTGTGACATGAAGCCACAGAGAGTGACGTGAAGCTACAGAGAATGACATGAAGCCACAGAGTGACATGGAGCCACCAAGAGTGACATGAAGCCACTGAGAGTGACATGAAGCCACAGAGAGTGATATGAAGCCACCAAGACTGACATGGAGCCACAGAGTGACATGAAGCCATCGAGAGTGACATGGAGCCACAGAAATGTGACGTGAAGCCACAGAGCGTGACATGAAGCCACTGAGAGTGACATGAAGCCACAGAGAGTGACATAGAGCCACAGAAATGTGACGTGAAGCCGTTTCTGCTGCACCTGCCGTAAACCCGGCTTCTTCCCTTTAACCCTATCAGCTGTGATCTTTTAAAGAACAGTAGTGAGGTCTGCTCGTACTCTGAAGGTGCTCCTTAAGGGTGGAGTGATCAGATGCAAACTCTCTGAGAGGGTTTCTGGGGGGCTTAAAGAATGTGCATGCACCGGAGCTTCAGTTCCTCCATCAGCTGATTCCTCTCACGTTCTCAGTGAGGATGGGTCACATGGTTTCTCTGTGACGGAGCGCCGTCCATAATCTTCATCACAGCCTCTGTTTGGTTTTCCCTGCAGACCAGAACACAAACACAATCTCTGTACCGTCACGTTTGAACATTTATGGATGACATGAACCCATTCCTGCTGGTTATGGTTCTGCTCCGAATGTCGCTGATTCTGCTGAGCTGGGGTAATGGGACTTTGGGTTCCTGCAGAGAACGGCAGCTCAGTTCTTGGGATCGATTTGGGCTTTTTATAGTCTGAGAGTGAAGGTAACTAAATATTTAGGGGGGGGGGGTCTTTATGTCGGTTTTACCAACAGATTGAAGAAAAAATGAAGAGTGGATGAAGAAGTGAAATATATTTTAGGAGGAAATGAAATATTTCCAAGTGAATAAAGTGATGATAGAGAACAGAAGGAGATTCAGGACTTTCAGGACATTTTCTCTGGTTTGTTCAAGTTTTTCTGCTGAATGAGCTAAACTTAAAGCCAGAGACACTGTTTCTTGATTCAGGTCTGATTTCCTTATTTCCATCCTTTCTCTCCTCTTTTCTGTCTCCATCCTTTCACATATAAACTATTTCCAGTGTTTTTAGCCTGGAAGCATCATTTTCCACTCATCATCACACGCTCATCCGTCTGGATGAGGACGGCGTTCCTGACAGATTCCCACTGGAAACTCTGCAGAGAAACAAACGAGGCTTATCAGTGAGCTGTTTTTAGGTGCTGGGGGGCAAAGATGGGCCCACTCCCACAGTTATAAGATAAGTGGACCATCAAAAACCATTACAAGTAAAAACAGAACTTTCTGGGATCCGATGCCTGTTCAGCGTGGCAGAGAGGGGATTGAGGATTCAGGTGGAGGTCTGGGAACGCCTCCCCAGCCGGAGCAGGACTGGACTGAGGAGAAAAGATGGAATCCAGTGATGTCAGAGCGGGAACAGAGGAAGAACTGAGGGCCGGAACCAGAATTCCATCCAGATCTGATAAACACAGCAGGAGTCTTCACACACATCCATCCAAACCGGCAATAATCTGTAATCCTAATCCAAAGAGAAGCCCGTCACCGTTTAGCCACAGACAGGCTAAACGGAGAGGATCCTGAGAGGATCTGGCAGAAACTGAATGGGTGGAGGCTCCTCTGAGACCAGAACCAGAACCAGAACCAGCAGAAGCAGAGGGAGAACCACAGCATTCATGTGTGAACAGAGAACAGATCCACCTGAAGTCCGTTTGAGTCAGCACAAAGCAGAGCCACCCCCCTTAAAGCCCCCACCCAGCCCGTCTGAGAACCATTCATGGTCACCTACATTCACAAAGGTGTCAATCATCCTCTCATTAAAAAATGAGGGGAAAGGGGGCGGGGACAAACTAAACCAACGCCAAACGCACCCGGCTTCCTCCTCCAGGAACTCAGAGGAGAGTTTCCATCACTGACAGACGTAGACTTCCTGTTTGCAGTCGTTCAGACCGTCTGCTGTTCTGTGACGGTTCTGACCACACGTTCAGTCCTTCTCCAGCAGCAGCTTCTCACTCTGAGAGGAGCAGGTAAGTCACAGGTGAGTCCTGCAGCCGCAGCAAACAGTTCCGTCACCTTCTTCAGGACTTTCATCTGCATCCGTTTCCTCGTCTCTTTCTGTCCTTCTGGGAGGAGCTGCCGGCGTCGTCTGCTGGTCCTCCAGGTCTCAGCCCCCGTCCCGGCGTTCATGTTCAGGACCACGTCTCCCCCGGTTCATGCCAAACAGTCACATCACTCAGCTCCAGTTCAGAGTCCTGCTTTAAACCTCTGATGGGGAATCTGTGAAACGCTAAACCTTTAAGAACAAAGACTCTTCTGTGAGTCAAACTGGATCCACACATCGGTTTACGTTAAAGACGCCGTCCATTCAATGAAAAGTAGAAATCTCAAATGATTTTTGGTGTAATTGTGCAGCAGAAACCCATTTTTTTTCCAGCAACAAAACTGTATTTTAAGTTATTTTTTTCAGGTTTTGTCATCAATGAGAGACATCTGAAAGTGTCCAGGAGCTGATTTAACCTCTGACCCCCACTGCACTGAAATGGACAAACAGCTGCAGAAGCCCAGAAGCATCCATGCAGGAACGAGTTGCTCTGACACAGAGCTGCTTCTTCACAGAAGCTCTTGAATGTGGAGGACGCTTCAGCAGGATGACGGCTCTCCTGTGGCGCCGGCTGCGTCTGGCTGCAGCGGCGTCCTGTCACCAGGAGTCTCGCTCGTCATCAGCTGCTGGTGTCACATCTCCAGCTCCTGCCTCTCTGGAAAGGCTCTGCAGAGGACGGAGAATACCGCTTTTCTGTCTGCGGAGCCTCTGAGGCAGCTGGCGTTTGTCATGAAACATGAAACGGAGCAGGGAGAGGCGCCACGATGGCTCCTGACAGATGGACACGAAGCCCTCCGGTCCTGACTCGCTAAGACCTGGTGTGAATAGAAGCAGACAGGCCGATCTTCATCACGGCCGAGCTTCACGTCAACATCACGGCTTTGGCCCGAGCGCCTGATCTGCAGCGAGCTCCGTCCTGTTTGATCTTCAGGCCTTATCAGGGATGGACTTCAAACGTCACGTTGACTGGAATGCGTGTGAGAGTTTAAGGCCGACATGTCGACTCGTAGAAGTTCAAAGCCGGGTTCAGGAAGTCGCTTCAGGCTTTGATGCAGCTTTTAAAGAATCTGTGGACACGAACAAGCGGTTCCAGTGAGGACAGATTCTGTCTTCTAGAGATGAGATGAAACGATGGGAGGATGAGATCAGAGGATGGAGCAGGCAGACGTCCTGCTGCTTCATGACATCAGCTGAGGGATTTTCTTCAAGTTCTGCGGTGACAACATTTTTTCCAACAGTTCCTAAAAAATGACATCACTACAGCAAACAGTGTGTGTATGTGTGTGTGTGTGTGTGGGGGGGGGGGGCTGAGTCTAAACCTGCTTCCAGAAGCAAACCAACCTTGGTTTGATGCTTAGAGAAACCCTCACAGACCACCGGTGGGGGTTGAGATGAGTCAGCTTTCAGAAGACGCTGACTCATCTCCCCACACCTCGACTGTTTGTGGAGGAAGCATGAAGCGCTGCTGCAGGTCCCACGCAGGGAGGGGCCCTCAGGTCTGGGGGGTCATGAGCGTGGACGGCGTGATCCTCTGCCTTTTCTCCTCTGAACCACTGGCTACAGCTGAAGACCACCTCTTTCATGCTGACCGGACCTCAGTCAGACCAGAGAGCTGTCCAAAGTCACCAGAGACGACATCGTAGACCCCCACAAAGGCTGGAAAGGGCTACGGGGCAATTACCACACAGTTTGGTGCAAAAAGATCCACTGTTGGAGCAATTCTTAGAAAATGGAAGAAGCTGAACATGACTGTCAGTCTCTGTGAGACCGGGGCTCCAAGATCTCACCTGGTGGGGTCTCAGTGATCCCAAGAAAGGTGAGGAGCCCAGTACTACACGGGGGGGGGGCAGGTCAATGACCTGAAAAGAGCTGGGACCCCCGTTTCCATGGTTACTGTCATGTAGTTCCATTCAGGGATTAGAACAGCATAGATTAAAGGGTTTGGGATCCTGATCTGGGTTTAGAAGTTCTAAAGGATTCTGACTCAGACGTTCCTGTTCTGCTGGTGGAACCGATCAAAACCAGCAGCAGGTGGATCAGGGAAAAGTTTGAGGGGTTAGAGCCTGAAGGTCCAGGTCCAAGTCCACCTCCTCCTCACTCTCAGACTGGAAAAAAACCCCTGTGGCATTGTGGGTAACATTCTGACGTTCAGGTCAGGTAAGAAGTGAAAGACAGGAGGACAGGTGAAATGAGCCGTAAATAACTCGTTTCCATGACAACAATCATCAACAGCAGACAAATATGGGGAGGGGGGGGGGGTAGATTAAAACCAACCCAAAGCCTCAAAGCTTCAGACGGAACCAGAACCTCCAGGCTCACGTCTCCCGGGACCAGCATCTGCCCCCCTATCTGCCTCCGTGGGTCTGTTGCGCTCGTGCTCACGAGGCAGTAACTGCAGCGCGTTCGTGTTGGAGGACATTTTCCCATGGTGCTCTCCTCTGAGAGGTCGCCGGCTCACAAAGCCTCGCGCCTATAAAGATCCAGAGTGGATGGAAGGAGGTGCGGGGAGAATCTGCAGGAGCAGATCCAGGAGGAGCTCCAGGAGGTCCGGGAGGACTTCATGATGATCTGGGGGAGAGCAGAGACTTTCTGAAGGACCGGGGCTTCCGCTGCTGCGCGCAGGTCGGTAACCGCTCAGGATTCTGGAAACACGCGTGACTCAAAACAGCAACGCACGCGCGCTGACGCCTCCAGCTTTTGATTAATCAGCCGCTCCGGTCACCATCACACCCCCTCCGCCCCCCGCCCCCTCTCTGTGGCGCAGCGCGCGTCCTGCAGCTCCGCTCGATTCGCCGCGGGCGCACGCGGAGCGCACGGCGCCTCCGTCTCCTCGCGCCGCTTTACTTTCTTCTTCTCGGAGACGGAATGAGCTGAGAGGCGGGAACGGACAGCTGCACGCGGCGCATCTCCGCGAGGCGGCAGGTGGATGGAGCGGTCCGGCTCTGCGCCGCTGAGGGGAAACGCGCCGGGATCCACGTGAGTAGATCAGCCCGGGAAAAGCCGGACCTCCGTCCCGCGCCGGTTTCCCGGTACGACTGAGGCTGAACCGGATCTCTGAATCTGGTTTCAAAGTCCGAACCTTTGCGTTTGCGCAGAACCCGTCTGAAGAAGTTCTGAGACAGAGCATCTGCTTCTGTCTGCCCCCCCCCCCCTGTCCACAGACACGCGCCGGGCTGTTCCTTCTCTGTTACTGACAGATTCTGATTATTGCCCCCCCCCCCCACCCCCACTGTTTGCTTTAATACCAACAGTCTCATCCTAAAACGTAGCTACTACACATTTGAGGATGACACTGGGTTGTTAATACTATCTGGGAACCCCAAATCCCACGCGGCTGCTGATGACTGACCCTCTACCCGCCCGGGGGGGTCTTTGTTCCTCTCGTCCTCCCGCTCAGGTTGGGTGGGGGGCTTCTGTACCTTTACTCTCCTGTGTTCCTGCTAAGCAAAAGTTGGACTTCTCTTCCACCCCCCCATTGAGATCACATAGCATCTGGATAGGCGTGGGGGGGGGGGGCATCTGAGAGGTGTGACCTCACATTTGGACGTGTCCTGCCTCTGAAGATGTCTCCGGTTCCTCTGCAGGTCAGACGTGACGTCGTGGCTCCATGTTCCTGAAGGTCCTTTTGGTTGCCCCCCCATCCTGAGTTCTTCCCTCCAGCCCCATCAGTCCCGCTCAGGTCCTCTGGATCGCTGAAGCTCAGAGTTATGGACGTGGATCAGTGGTCCGTCCTCCCGCCCTCCCCCAACCTGTCCATCCCAGACGCCCTCTTTTACGACGCCGACTTTCCAGCCAATCAGACGGACTTCAACTCCTCCAGCAGCAGCGGCCATCAGCAGGACAGGACCAGCTCGGTGGTCATCACCTTCATCTCCTTCCTGGTGTGTGCGGTGGGACTGTGCGGCAACACGCTGGTGATCTACGTCATCCTCCGCTACGCCAAAATGAAGACGGTCACCAACATCTACATCCTCAACCTGGCGGTGGCCGACGTGCTGTGCATGACCAGCCTGCCGTTCATCGCCCTGCAGCTGGTTCTGGTCCGCTGGCCCTTCGGAGAAGTTCTGTGTAAGATCATCATGACTGTGGGTGAGTGCAACAGCAGAACTGGTTTCTACAACAGATCACACAACCAAAGCCATCAGGTTCCTTCATTCCGTCAGCTTTGGTTGAAGGTTTGATACCCACACAAAGGTCTACAGGCCACTCCCACAACTTTTCGAGATAAACCAATGGCTGAAGCCCAGGAGGATCACATGGACGTGTCTGGAAAACCCCAGGACATCAACAGAACACTTGATTCCATTTGGTTTACAATCCAGTTCCATCAAAAATGTTCCAAAACAGATTTTTTTGCGTTTTATTCACCACAGAACTTTAAGAAACATCTTTAAAGAAAAGCAATCGGCTGCTTTTATGACGCAGCATCAAGTCTTCAGTCCAGTTTATGAACATCAGCTCACATTCAAAGAAGCCAGCCAAACCTGAAAAATAGGATCTTTAATAATAGAGATACTTTGAATCCAGTTCAGTCCAGAAGATCTAATAAAAATCCAGAAGGTCCAAAAAAATTCCAGAAGATCCGTCCTGTTTCCACATCAGTCGGTTTTAGTGACTATTTAAGGAAAACTGTCAGACAGGAAGGAACCTGCAGCAGAAGCGAGTTTGGGGGGTTCCAAAGGTCCGTCTAGAGAACTGCCAGGACCGGAGTGGAGTCACTGGTTGGTGGTGCAACCCAACCTTTGCTCTAGAGTAGCTCCGCCCCCTGGCTGTCGTCACCTGATCTTCCAGCTGTGCGGGGTCAGATAACCGCGGCGGCTGATGGGCTCGGCCAAGCGCTGGCTACCTCCAAGTTATAGACATCTGAGCGAGCAGTAGAAAGTCACGCTACGCTAGCAGACGATGCTAACGAAGAGAAACTGAGGTTGTGTCCGAATCCCTCCACGATGTCTGCGTTTGCCTTTTTTTAAGGGCATCTGAATCTACAACCTCAAAATTCAGAGTTATGGAAATATCCCAGAAGTCCCTGCAAAAACCAGTGTACATTAATGGTCACTATAGTGGCTAATATAGACCAGAATGCATTGCAGTGGAACTACTTGTCATTGGAACAAATAAGCCAGTAAATGTTTTTCCCCCTCACAGCACAGTGGATTGATCCATTATGTGAAATGTTTGATTTAGTTGGTTTTTACTTCAGGAAACGTCTGACATCATGTTTGCCGTTAAAACAAAGAAAGAGTAGTTTCCGAATGATGTTAAAATCCAGGACACCGGATCGTCCCACCATCTCCAGTCTTTATGGAGCACTGAGTAAATCAAGACACTGGGTCAGAGAAGAGGATCGACTGGATCCAAATCAAGTCCAATGAGAGCAAAGCTCTGGTTCTGATCAACCAGACTTCATTCAAACTAGAAGAGCCAAAGCTGGAGGCAGGTTAGAAACCAGCAGGACGTCACGTCTGTAAAACCGATCCGTCCAAACGGGGGTACCACAAGAATCCAGACCCCAAATATCAGTCACGCCAGATTATTTCCCACCAAGTTTCAGGCGACAATGTTGAAAATGATGAAGTCTTAAGAGCTGCACGGCTCTGACGCTGCAGACCTTTAAAGCAGCGGTTCCATCCAAACCGCTGAGGAATCAGGATCAGAACCACAGCGGATGAAAGAAGCAGAAGAAAAAGTTCAGAAAAGGTTCCGATTTCTTTCAAGCTGATTATGTAGGAGATAATCCAAGAAGTGAGACAAAGTTTGATGAAGAAGTGATGCGGCGCATGAACGTCATTGGCTGTCCTTTGGTCTCCTCCTAGACTCCCTCAACCAGTTCACGAGCATCTTCTCGCTCATGGTGATGAGCATCGACCGGTACCTGGCTGTGGTCCATCCCATCAGGTCCACCAAATGGAGAAAGCCCCGTGTGGCCAAACTGATCAACCTGACCGTGTGGGTGGTGTCACTCCTGGTCATCCTGCCAACCATGATCTTCAGCGGCCTCAACAAGGTTCCGGTGTGCGGCATTGTGTGGCCGGAGCCTCAGGACGTCTACTACAACGCCTTCATCTTCTACACCTTCTTCATCGGCTTCTTTTTCCCGCTGGTGGTCATCTGCATGTGCTACCTGCTCATCGTGGTGAAGGTGAGGAGAAGCTGCTTCTCTGGACCTCAGAGGTTGAACTTCCTCAGATACAACCGACACCTGTCCTTCTCTTCCCAGGTCAAATCCTCAGGAATGCGCGTGTGCTCCAGCAAGCGCAAGCGCTCCGAGCGTAAGGTGACCCGGATGGTGTCCATCGTGGTGGCGGTCTTCGTCCTGTGCTGGCTGCCCTTCTACATATTCAACGTCACCTCCGTCACCAGCTCCATCACCCCCTCCTCCGCCATGAAGAGCACCTTCTACTTCGTGATTGTGCTGGGCTACGCCAACAGCTGCGCCAACCCCGTCCTCTACGCCTTTCTGTCAGACAACTTCAGGAAGAGCTTCCAGAATGTTCTGTGCCTGAAAAGGGGGGCGGGTCTGGACGAGATGGAGCGCAGTGACAGCAGGGCAGACCGGAGCAGGATGGTCAATGAAGCTGCACTCATCAACGCTAACCTGGAGACCCACAATGCCGCCCTGCTGAACGGCGAGCTGCAGACCAGCATCTGAGGGAGGGGCGGGCCTGCAGGACTCATGGGCAGAAGAGCAAAGACCAAAAGAAATCAATAGACTTTAGAAGATCAAAGGTCAGACTTCAGTTTCAGCCTCCATCGGGTTCCTGGTCATGAAACCATCAGAGGACTGATGTTGGCGTTTGGAGGATGGATGATTGGAACATCAGAAACAGACTGAACACCGCCTGATGAACTACTGCAGAAGAAACCAACCACCGCTGGTTCTGCTGAGGGGTTCGTGATCAGAAGGACCTCCTTCCTCTGTGCAGAGCAAAAGGAGGTTTTTTCCTTCTTCGAGTTGAGATCGTTATGGGATTTTGTAGGAGGGTGGGTTAGCGGGTTAGGGTTCATTCATACTTCAGACATGAATGTAGGACTCAGAGAACTTCTCATCCAGAACCGAATCCTTCTGTTCAGCCTGCTCTATTGGATCTTTACCGTCTATACCAGACACGCTTGTGGAATTTAAAATGATGAGGCCCCACCAAGAAGATACTGAGGTCCTAGGGCCAATGAGGCCCCCCACCAAGAAGATACTGAGGTCCTAGGGCCAATGAGGCCCCCCACCAAGAAGATACTGAGGTCCTAGGGCCAATGAGGCCCCCCACCAAGAAGATACTGAGGTCCTAGGGCCAATGAGGCCCCCCTCCCTCAGGCTGTGGAGGCCTCCATGTCTCGCTGCCAACAGTTCTGTTTGTTTCTCCAGTGGTTTTGCTGGTTTGACCTTTGGATCAGAAGTTTGGTTTCCGCAGAGGGCTGGTCTAGTCCTCACTGGTACTGATCACAGGTTTGGGGGTTTATGATCACAGCTGATCTTAACTCCCCTTTTGGTGAAATAATCAGCAGCAGGTGTTAAGTTAGTGACTCGTCTCTGGTGACCCGCTGGAGAACGCTGCTGTCATGCATGTCAGGATGATAAGAGGAAACCAACTTTCTGTGGAAGGTTGGAGTCCTGGACCGCCTTCGCTGGAGGACAGTTCTGGTCTTTGATCTGGCACTGTGTGGATTTGGTTGAGGCTCAATGAGAACAGACTGTACTGACTATTTCTTCAAAGCTCACACAAACTCCAGTGTTCCTCTGACTGTCCATCAGCATTTTAGATCGTGTGCTCAATTATCCTGGTCCAGAGGAAGTCCTCGGTTCTAAAATATAGGCTGAAGCTAAGAGACAGCATTTAGTCCAGACAGTTGGGTCAGAACACGGTCAATATGTAGTGGCTTCAGACCATAGATGGTCTACAGAGAGGGTCCCTGAGGTCTGGATTCTGTCCGAGGTCTGCATGAAGAGTTTGAAAAGTTTGAAACGGGAGCAACTTCAGTTTTTTATCTGCCTGCAGTTTTTACTATAGATCCAGTGGATTCCTGAAGAGCTACTTCATGGCGGAGGTTGTGTGGGATTCTAGAGACCTGGTCGGTTTTTGAAAGTTGCCTTTGCTCTGTGACAGCTCAGATGGATGCATGGAGGGATGCATGCATGGATGGATGTCATGGATGGATGCATGGATGGTTGTCATGGATGGATGCATGGAGGGATGCATGCATGGATGGATGCATGGATGGATGCATGGATGGATGGATGGAGGGATGGATGGATGGATGGATGGATGGATGCATGGATGGATGCATGGATGGTTGTCATGGATGGATGCATGGATGGATGGATGCATGGATGGATGGATGGATGGATGGATGCATGGATGGATGGATGGATGGATGGATGCATGGATGGATGCATGGATGGATGGATGGATGGATGGATGGATGCATGGATTGTTGTCATGGATGGATGGATGGAGAGATGGATGGAGGGATGGATGGATGCATGGATGGTTGTCATGGATGGATGCATGGATGGATGGATGCATGGATGGATGGATGGATGGATGCATGGATGGATGGTTGTCATGGATGGATGGATGCATGGATGGTTGTCATGGATGGATGCATGGATGGATGGATGGATGGATGGATGGATGCATGGATGGATGGATGGTTGTCATGGATGGATGGATGCATGGATGGATGGATGGTTGTCATGGATGGATGGATGGATGGATGGATGGTTGTCATGGATTGATGGATGCATGGATGGATGGATGGTTGTCATGGATGGATGGATGCATGGATGGATGGATGGTTGTCATGGATGGATGGATGGATGGATGGATGGATGGTTGTCATGGATTGATGGATGCATGGATGGTTGTCATGGATGGATGCATGGATGGATGCATGGATGGATGGATGGTTGTCATGGATGGATGGATGGATGCATGGATGGATGCATGGATGGATGGATGGATGGTTGTCATGGATTGATGGATGCATGAATGGTTGTCATGGATGGATGCATGGATGGATGGATGGATGCATGGATGGTTGTCATGGATGGATGGATGGTTGTCATGGATGGATGGATGCATGGATGGATGCATGGATGCATGGATGGTTGTCATGGATGGATGGATGGATGGATGCATGGATGGATGCATGGATGGATGCATGGATGGTGGTCATGAGAATCCACAGAAATCATCTGCATCCTCAGATTCTCCAGTTTCTCAGCAGGTTTTCCTCAGTGATCGTCTTGATTCTTTACTGATCGCTCTGACAGTATTGATCACCGATCACTGCGTCCTGCAGGCGTTGCAGGCTGATCCCTCTGATGACATCATCTGTGATTTCCAGTTGCAGCTGTTCACATCTGCTTTGTGAAGATCCAAAAATCCATACATTCCGTCCTCAGCAGCCTCAGTTCCTGGACCTGCCGTCTCTGAGGGGGCGGGCACTGACCGTACGCCACGGTGTCGGTCCGGCAGATCCGTCACATCAGAGCCCATCAGACAGGAGGGGGTGCCGATGGTGTGATTTGTCCTGGCATTTTCGGCGCCCCACAGGTTCCATTTCCAGCTGAGTCGGACAGGAAGTGAACTCCCGGTCAGAGCTGGGGGGTCTCTCTCTGCAGGTGTCTGTGGTCCGCGGTAACGGGGGAAGGGGGGGCTGTGCAGACACACCTCCACCTGTCGCACTGTGGAGCGGCGTGGAAGCCTCCTGACCTTCAGGACAGCTTCGTGACCCTCCATCCGGGTCAGAACACAGACTGGGAAATCCTCACCCCCTGCTCGGTGCAGATGGGGGCGGGGTGGGCGGCTTGCCGTTCAGCCTTCAGGCTCAGTTGGTGTGTTGTTCCTGTTCTTGCACGGGGGGTGGCGTGCTGCTGCGGGGATTTGAACCTGTCAACGTGCCTTGCTGCTTCTTCTCATGCAGTCGGACACAGAAGCTCCACAGCCGGTTTGCTGTTTGTGCTGAGTCATGATTGTAACACACTAATGTCCGTGTTCCTGTCATTAAAATGCAGCTTTGGTCAAACCTGCTGAGTCAGCGTGGTCCGTGTTGCAGGAACTGTCTGCATGGAGGCCCGTCATGGTTCTGCAGAACCTCACATTCTGTTCCAGATAGAACTGAACCTGCACGTCTCTTGGAGCTTTAATCCTATCTCACTACCTGTCCGTCCTCTGGGTGCCCCCCCCCTCATCAGCTCCTCTGCTTCATCAGGACCGGCTGGTCCAGCCTGGTTCTCCATCTGCTGGTGGATGCTGGAACCCCGAACACGTCTGCTGTCCTCATGAAGCCTCCCATCAAAAACCGCTGGGATATGGGGCCCCCCCCCACAGTGAAGTTCCCTCACATCAGCGCGTCTTTGTGTTTTCTGGTCCATGCTGAACAGCAGAGGCTCAGACCTGAAGGGCGCCACGCCACGGACCATGTGACCTGCTTCCTGAAGCTGAAGCCCGGGGGGGGGGGGGGACTTCAGATCCAGACGGCCCCCCTGTTTCTGTAATTCATCAAGCAGTAGAAGCACAAACCCGTCTAAACTGCAGCTTTGCTGTCTGCTGATGAAGCAGCTCAAGCCTGGGGGGGGGGGGGGCATCTCCATGGCAACCATCTGATCATCACAGGCCGATGGACGGTGCAGATTGTTGGGTTTTGGTCATCGAATAGTTTGCATAGTTTTCATAAGCCACACCCACACGATCCCCATGGCAACGTCCAATAACTGGTGCCTTTGGTTCCGATCAGCTGATGGGAGGGGGTGGGGGGCAGCACTGGGACCCCCTGGGCAGATCAGATCAGCCTTTAACTGTTGCAGGTTCTGATATCTGCAGCCCAGATGACCAAATAGGTCAGAAACTGCGAGGAGTCCACCTCAGGGGGCGTGGCCTAAACTGTGTGGCGTTCTTCCTTCTTGAGAAGCAGCAGTGAGTACCTGGACACCAGGGGGCCTGTGGGAACAGGGTCCAGTGACCCCCCCCAGATGTAACCCTGAACACAGAGACCCCCCCCCCCCCCCCCTCCATTACTGCACGTTCTCACTTCCTCCTTTAACGTTTATCTATGAACCGTTTAAAGGTCAAAGGTGACCAAATACGGAGAACATGGGGGGGGGGTACAGATATAAACTTCTTTATTGACAGTCGTGCAGCAGAAACGCCGGCGTGCTTCCCCCTCTCAGGGAGAACCACACTCAAGTACTGATTCAGTACAGGGATGCACACGTGCACACTGACAGGACGCACGTGCACGTGCACGTGCGCAGACGTAACAGAGCAGCAGTTTCACACAATGACCATCACTGATCCACACGAGGGGCTTCGAGCCGGGGGCGGGGCTCTGAGCAGGGGGCTTAACTGTAAACAAAATTTCAGTCAGATGTATAAAAATAAAGGGAATCTTTGCTGGGGGGCAAGTCAAAGTCCAGAGTTTGCAGAAAACAATGGAACCGCTTCTCCAGCGTGCCCCGTGGAACCTGCTGAAGGTGTCCTCCTATTCGTACTCCAGGAACTGTTTGTGGTAGAACAGCAGGTACCTGCAGGAAGGAGAGCATGGCGTCAGAGTGGGCGAGCCCCCCCCCCCCCCCGGGCGCTCCTCCTGCTGGCGGATGCTTACCCTTCACTGTCCAGCACCTCCTCCAGGCTGGCCTTGGTAATGACGGCGTCGTCACACTTGAACCACTGGTCCTTGTGCTGGCGGATGAAGGTGGTGTAGTGTCCGCTCTCTAGCGTCCCCTGGTGGTTGACCACAGCAAACAGGCTGTACCTGGAACAGCCAGCAGGCTGAGGTCACACGAGGCGGATCTACGTGACGCGTCCTGAGCCGGGGTCACCGCCTGAAATTCCACGGACGTTCATGGAGATTCTGGCTGCGTCCCGATTCCCTCCAGGATCCCTAACTACTGAAAAACCATATCGTGGCGGGTTTGAAAAGCCGCTGGGACAGCATCTTCACCACGCTTTCCTTTTCCTCAGTCTGCGAATACGACGCCACGATTCCCGGAGTGAAAGTCGACTCACGGAGCGTTTTATGACGTCTCTTCCTAAATCCACTGGAGACACTGATAGTATATAGAAAAGAGATACTTGAACACATTTCCCCACAAAAATTGTTCTGACGCAATGCATTGTGGTCTATAATCACACTGGTTTTTCACAGAGACTTCTGGGAAATTTCTAGGGTTCTGGATTTTGGACTTGTAGATTCAGACAGAACCAGAACATGACAAACGCACTAGATGGTGGTGAATTCAGACACAACCGTCATCTTTATGAAGCAAAAAAAGTCTTGGTTTTCTGGAAAAACGACTTTTAATCTGACCGTCTACACATGGAATCGGCTCTCTGACCCGCTGACCCGGCTCGGGCAAACGGGCCGCTCTCTGACCCGGCTAAGGTAAACGGGCCGGCTCTCTGACCCGGCTCGGGGAAACGGGCCGCTCTCGGACCCGGCTAAGGTAAACGGGCCGGCTCTCTGACCCGGCTCGGGGAAACGGGCCGGCTCTCTGACCCGGCTCGGGTAAACGGGCCGCTCTCTGACCCGGCTAAGGTAAACAGGCCGCTCTCTGACCCGGCTCGGGGAAACGGGCCGGCTCTCTGACCCGGCTCGGGTAAACGGGCCGCTCTCTGACCCGGCTCGGGGAAACGGGCCGGCTCTCTGACCCAGCACGGGGCAAACGGGCCGGCTCTCTGACCCGGCTCGGGTAAACGGGCCGGCTCTCTGACCCGGCTCGGGGAAACGGGCCGCTGTCGGACCCGGCTAAGGTAAACGGGCCGCTCTCTGACCCGGCTCGGGGAAACGGGCCGGCTCTCTGACCCGCTGACCCGGCTCGGGCAAACGGGCCGCTCTCTGACCCGGCTAAGGTAAACAGGCCGCTCTCTGACCCGGCTCGGGTAAACGGGCCGGCTCTCTGACCCGGCTCGGGGCAAACGGGCCGGCTCTCTGACCCGGCCTGGGGCAAACGGGTCGGCTCTCTGACCCGGCTCGGGGCAAACGGGCCACTATCTGACCCGGCTCGGGGCAAACGGGCCGCTCTCTGACCCGGCTCGGGTAAACGGGCCGGCTCTCTGACCCGGCTCGGAGTAAACGGGCCGCTCTCTGACCCGGCTCGGAGCAAACGGGCCGCTCTCTGACCCGGCTCGGAGTAAACGGGCCGCTCTCTGACCCGGCTCGGAGTAAACGGGCCGGCTCTCTGACCCGGCTCGGGGCAAACGGGCCGCTCTCTGACCCGGCTCGGAGCAAACGGGCCGCTCTCTGACCCGGCTCGGAGTAAACGGGTCGGCTCTCTGACCCGGCTCGGGGCAAACGGGCCGGCTCTCTGACCCGGCTCGGGGCAAACGGGTCGGCTCTCTGACCCGGCTCGGGGCAAACGGGCCGCTCTCTGACCCGGCTCGGGGCAAACGGGCCGGCTCTCTGACCCGGCTCGGGTAAACGGGCCGGCTCTCTGACCCGGCTCGGGACAAACGGGCCGGCTCTCTGACCCGGCTCGGGTAAACGGGCCACTATCTGACCCGGCTCGGGGGAAACGGGCCGCTCTCTGACCCGGCTCGGGGCAAACGGGCCGGCTCTCTGACCCGGCTCGGGGCAAACGGGTCGGCTCTCTGACCCGGCTCGGGTAAACGGGCCGGCTCTCTGACCCGGCTCGGAGTAAACGGGCCGGCTCTCTGACCCGGCTCGGGGCAAACGGGCCGCTCTCTGACCCGGCTCGGGGCAAACGGGCCGGCTCTCTGACCCGGCTCGGGGCAAACGGGCCGCTCTCTGACCCGGCTCGGGGCAAACGGGCCGCTCTCTGACCCGGCTCGGGTAAACGGGCCGCTCTCCTCACCTGTTGTCGCTGCTGAAGGCGTGGGCGGTCTGCTGGTGCTGACCGTTCATCCGCTTCTCTTTGCTGAAACGACAGACGGCGGTTGGTTAGACCTTCCAGCCGTCTTTGCGCCGAGGCTCGGCCCGCCCGTCCGGCTCACCTGGAGGCCATGAAGGGCGTCATGTCCAGCTCCAGGGGGAAGGACACGTAGGTGCTGATCTTTCGCCGCAGTTTGGCGGAGTGCTCAAACCTCTGCGGGCGGACAGACGGCGTGAGATGGCGGCAGCAGCGTCCAGCGGCGCTCAGACATGAACCTCTTACTTTGAGGTGAAAGCACGCCACAATGGGCAGCTTCTTCATGGTCAGCTGCTTGGTTGACTCCTGGTAACTATGGCAACCGCTGCACTTGATTTTGGCGCTGCTGCCCAGGTGCTCCGGCCTGGTGAACCTGGACAGGAAGGGGCGGGGCGTCACCAGTGGTTTTCCCGCCGCTCTGACTCAACCCCACGCTTACCTGCGCAGGCAGTCTGTGAGCGCGGTGGCGCCGCTGCCGGGGGTCTCTCCGTTCAGCGCAGACGCCTCCCCCTCGGGGCTCAGGGGCCAGAACGGCGTGGAGGAACCCGGCAGGTCCAGGCTGATGTCCCAGAACGGGTCGATGGTTGTCGAGACGCCGCTGGAAGGAAGAAGAGGATGAAGGTGCAGAAGCTTCATGGCAGATCCCACCCCCTCAAAACCACAGCATTAAGCCCCCCCCCAGCAGGAAGTTGAATGGAACAGTCCAGAGCGTTCCATTCTCTCTACCTCAGGATCTTCTTCACAGCAGGAGATCCAGGTTTGGACTTGAAGCTGAGAGTCCAGAACAGAACCCCCCATGAGAGGCAGACGGACCGGCCCGTTCCAGCTTTGATCTTTACCGTCATTTTTTATTCAACCAAACATTCTGACCTTTGACCTTAATGGTTCACCACCAGGTGGAGCCAGAGACTTGAGACGGTTTTACACTTACTGGCACACCTGGCAGGTGACGTCTGACTGCAGCCCCCCAGTGAAGATTTGGTCGATGATGCAGTTGCAGTGGTTGGGGTTGCTGGTTCTCTTCCCGTTGTCGTCTGCGCAGACACAAGCGAAGGATCACAGGCGGCCCCCTCCTGCAGCGGCGGCTCTGCCGTACCTTTGCAGTGTCGGTGCAGGACGTCCAGCGCCGCGATCAGGAACTCGTGGGCGTCCTGCTGCTCGTAGCCGGCCAGGTGGCGGGCGTGGGTCCACACCAGGTGGAGGAGGCGAAACGGGACGTGAGGCGAGCGGTGGCCCGAGTAGAACTGGTGAGGAGAAGGGTAGGGGGTCAGACAGGAGAAGGGGCGTGGCTTTGGAGAGGGGAGGTTTGTGGAGAAAGGGCGCCACCTCCTGGAAGAGCTGCGACATCTCACACACCAGGCAGGAGCTGCTCGCCATCTCGCACTTGTGGCGGTCGGACAGGAAGAAGTCTCGCAGCAGCGGCGTGTGCGTCAGCGCCTGGACGATGCAGTTCATGAAACACGTGTTGCCCAGGTTAATCAGCCCCCGCAGGCCTGCCGCCAAAAACAAGACAAGGTCATGCCTGAGGCCTCGCCCACAGTTTACACACCGAGACGACCCCAAACCAAAGCCAGACCAACTCCTCAGGGCTGCTAAGGTGTCAATTTAGCAGCATCAGTGCAGCCCTAACCATGAAGCTCCCTCTGCCGTGCTGCAGTCAGATATACCAGCCAGTGCAGTCGTCCTCTCCATTCCAGACATCTGCTGATGTCTTCTGCAGCTTCACAGCTGAACACAACTTTATTGATCCAGAGCAGACACATTCCAGCACCCAGCAGCTTCAAACAATAAAAGCTTTATCAATCATGTGATCAATAACGACAGTAGAAACTACTGAGGTGAGTCTGAGCAGCAGACGTGGAGAACCAGCAGGAGCAAAGGAGGACCTCCATTTCCGCTCCTCAGAACCGAGTCGGTTCCGACGGATGAACAGCACCGGCTCGGTTCTGTTCATCCGTCGGGTCAGGGTCCTGCAGGAACCCGCAGACCTCCCTAAGGCTGCTGGCCTCCACCGCCTGCTGCAGACCACAGGAGACCCTCCTCAGGAGGAGGAGCTCCCGACTGCCTCCACTTTGAGGGGGGAGCTTCTTCAGGAGCAGACGCTCCCCAGCGTCATGGGAGGCGTTTGAGCGTTTGACACACCGATGGTGCAGTTGGTGGTGATCCTCCTCCTCTTGGGGTTGTGGCGCAGCAGCTCCACCTCCCTCCTGGTGGGCTCCCAGGAGGAGAACTTCTCCCCAATGCCTGAACAGAGGGAGAGCAGACGACTCTGAAGGTCCACAGCTTCAATCAGGAACCCAGGCAGAACCGCTTTTGTTTACGGACGGACCGGTATCAGAACCAGACCCAGATTCGTTTTATTCTGAAAAACCCAAGCTTGTTATTGGTGTCAAAATAAAGGCCTGGAGTTGCTGTTTGCTCAAAAGGCTTCAGAATCTGGGATTATCTTCACACAGAGCTGGGGGGGGGTTGGTTGCAGTACCACTATCAACCACCAGGTCAGCTTTTCCTCATTCCAAATGCGGGCTGAACCATCATGTTTTCTCGGGTTTGGACCCTCATGTCCAGAATCTTCTGTTCAGCAGAACATGGTCTAGAATAGAACTGATGTTCAGGCCTGGATTACCTTTAATCCTGTGAGATTATTTCTGGATGCTGGAGATCCTTAGAGATGAGGACAGAACCTCTGGTCATTAACGAGACATAAAGAGCTGCTCAGACATTTGTGTGGGATTCAAACGTCTGACCTCACATCCACGGAGGGTCGGACTTTTCCAAAGCTCTGCTGAAGTACAGCTATGGAATAACCGGGTCTAATCTGGATTAAACTAACCTGGATTATTGGACTAATTATGTTCAAATTATGGGATGTTGGTCATGCGTGACCATCTTCTGCTGTACCTTGCATCTTCCAGGCTTTCTTCTGTTCCTCTTTGGCGATCTGCTCCATCTCCCTGTCGTAGATGTAGTCTTGGCACAGGAAGCAGTAGACCCCCCCATACAGCAGGTCCACAGCTGCAGACACAGGCAGAGGTCAGAGGTCGTCTGCATGAACGCCGGCCATCAGACACCTGCAGACCGAGGAGCATCAGGACGATGGAGGACATCCGTGTCCATTATCTGGATATTGAAGATGCTTTTCTCGTTGCCATAACAACCTGCCTTAACGTGGTCCTCCTGCATCCTCTGCAGGTGTGAAGGAGAGAGGAGGAAGAGGAGGAAGAGGAGGAAGGAGTGGAGCGACTAGAACTGAAAACAGAGGGGGGGGCTGTAGTCAGCCGCTTTGTTTTGCACCTGGCAGCTGATTGGACGTGGACCTCATCTGGATTAAGGTTATGGACAAACCCCGCCCCCAGAGACCGGCTGAGACATCAAGACGCTTTAGCCACATTAAAACAGTCGGACGTAAAATACATCACCTGATTTACCTGAGCTTCACGCTCTGCTGGCTCCGCCCACACAGCATCCTTTCTGTTTACACAGGAAGTGTTTAAGCTCCTCCCTCTACAAATCCACCTGTCTCCACAGAGCCCGCCTTCCCCACAAACGCAGCCCTGAACATTAACACCGCTCCAGGCAGCCATCAGCCAGGTGGGTGTGGCCTTACCCAGGTGATGCCTCTTGCTCTTGGCGTGTTCGTGGATGTGTTTTTTGGCAAAGCAGGCGAAGAAGACGCAGCTGAGGCAGGAGTGGAGCCTGTTGAGGTGGGCGCCGCACACGTGACAGAGGCAGGACTTGGCCTGAAAGAGAGAAGACGACCCGTGAGGAAGACTTCACCTTCATCCTGGGATCGGTCCAGGGCCGTGCTCCCCGCTGAGGCGCCCCCACCGTCTGCTGTGTGGTCTGGACTGGTATCTTCATCCTCTTCTCTCCTCCCTCTGCTGAACGTTACCTGAAGCCTGCTGACGCCTTGCTCTCACCTGAAGTCTACCGGAAGTGACCGTGAGGGTCTCCGTAGACCTGGACTACACCGGAAGGAGCGGGTTCCTCTGCAAGCAGTCCAATCTGACGCTGGATCGTTTCTGTTCGTGTGAATACAGCAGCGGCGCGTGCCGCGGTGCACGTGCGTTTGTGTCCCTCCTGCAAAGGATTGACCAGGGCTCGTGCGCTGCTGTGGGAGGGGCCGTTGACCCTGTTTTCCAACCGGCATGACACGCCCACATCCCCGCAGCACGCGCACCGGACTCCCGGTGTGACCGCTTACCTTTCGGGTTCTGGTCTCAGCCGAACCGCTCCAGACGAAGCACTGGTAGATGAGCCTCAGGTTCTGCCTCCAGCCGTCCACCTTGAAGCCGCCGACGTGCGGGCATCCTGCGGGACTCATGGCAGTCCCAGCATCCGGCCCGGCCGGTCCGGCCCGGTCCGAGCAGGCTAGCTCTCCGGGTTCGTGATGACTGCGCTCCGGCTAGCTGGACCCGTGCTGCTGGCGCGGACACGCGCACGAGCAAACATGGAGGCGGGGTCTATTAAGAGCGTCCGTCTGCAGGTGAAGGCCGTTAAAACCCGCCGCGCGGCTCTTGGCGCCGTTAACGGAGACGTTAGCGCGCGGATCGACGTTGGTTAGCGTCGGAATTTCAACCGCAGATGAAACTGCGGCTGAAGTCCCGCCCACTCCACAGTGGCTGACCAATCCACACAGAGGTTGCTATGATTGGCACGCGCCGAAGCTGTTATCGTGGATGACGTAACGCCTCGGAGCAGCGAACGCCGCCTCCTGATTGGCCGGTTTCCTTCCGCTCAAACTACATCCGCTTCCAGGAAGGCGCTGATTGGCTGAAACATAAATCCAAGGAAAGTGTCGCGCGACACGAAAAATGTCCAGAGGAGTTTGTCTGAAAGAATTTATTAACAGATCATGAGTCCCGAGCGGCGTCAGCGGCCGGGAACAGCGGCCTCTAGTGGATCTGAGCCGGAACACAGCAGACGGTTGTGGGTCCAGCGGGACCAGTGAGATTATTCACACACGTTTGAACAAACAAGTCCAGTTTTATTGTTGTGTGGCGCTCCGGAACACTGATAAATAAAACAATGACAAAACGGATTATTTCCTTTTCTCTAAGGATGCTTTGTTATCCTTAAGACACGGTGAAGTCAGGAGAACCAAATTTATCATCATTCCACACATGTGATTTCCTTAACCAGAGTCCTGATGCAACAGAGTGTTTGTCTTCCTCTTTAAAAATCCCAGCTCGTCCCGGGAAGGAGGTGTTGGGCGGCTGCGGCGTTCCCTCCCGTCCCAGGCCTCTCAGGAGTAACTTGACGTTTTGCTACCCACCTCGTCCTCCTGCGTTCCCATACTCTGGAACAACATCAGATTCAGTCAGACTGGCGGCAAAAGCAGCGAGGAAAAGGCGCCGCAGCGTCCTCACCTTCTGCACAAACTGTGGATTTACAGTGATTTCCTGGTCCATAGACTTTAACTTCTCATCCAGCTCTATACACTTCAACATCTGCAAAGACAAGAAGGTTAGCCTCCAGAGGACGAGCGGCGGCCGGCGGCGGAGGAGGAGCGGGACGCCACCTCTTGGTCGATTTTGTGGAGCATAGCTGGGTTGTTGTATTTTTCAGGGTTGTCGTGGAAACAGACCATGCCGTCCTTTTGGTTAATGCTAGCGTAGATCTCACCATCTTCAATCTGGAAGAAGCAGACGGAGACTCTGAGGCTGCAGGAAGTCAGCAGCAGCTCGGGGCCCCGACCATGAACTCACTCACCATGTGTAAGACGTATTTCTCAGCTTCCTGCGGACCCGAGAGCTGCACTCGACTCGCCATGTCTTGCAGAGACAACGTCAGGAAGGTCTGCAGACATATTAGAGAGTGAGATGGAAGAGCTGGGGCTGTGGTTCAGTGGTCTGTCGGTTCCAGCAGGAGACTCCTCACGATAGTCTCTGAACCTGGAGGACTCCAAGTCTGGTGAGATTCTCACATCTGAGGAGAATTCTCCAGAATAAACGTCTGTTTGGACCCTGATCATCCCACACCCTCACACTCCCACCTCCATGCCTGACACTGAGCTGAAGTCCAGTGATCAGAGAACGTGTTCGGTTCTTCTGTGGACTCTGGATCTGAAGTGGACCAGGACCAGGCTTGATGGCATACAGGGACGTGCGGTGAGGTTGATGGCTGGTGAGGCACCGACAAGAACTGAACCTGTCAGCATCCATCCAACAGCAGCAAACAGCATCAAGATGCACAGAACCTGTCTGTCCCCAGAACCTGTCTGTCCCCAGAACCTGTCTGTCCCCAGAACCTGTCTGTCCCCAGAACCTGTCTGTCCTCAGAACCTGTCTGTCCTCAGAACCTGTCTGTCCTCAGAACCTGTCTGTCAGAGACGTGGACAGAACCCTCTTCCTGTGTGGAAATGATTCACATGTTCTGTAAATTAAAGTATACAGATGTGTTCAGCACACATTTGACCCTCAGTAATCATTTCTGGTATTTTTGTTGTCTGTGAAAATGTAGTTTTCAAATACTTGCATACTTTTCCATTTACTCCCATGTTATTTTTAAAAAACAAGCCATGTTTGGCCTGACTGTTTGAGTCCATGGACTGATCCTTCTCCGCTAACCGCTCTGATCTGTTGGACAGTCTTCCTTATGTCCTTTGGTCTCCTGTCAATGGAGACAGACGTCCTGGTCTGTTTCTACTACCAAGCAGCTGTCAGCTCACGTCTGCCCCCTGCTGGTGAGGCTCGCCTCACCTAAAGCCTTTCCTCCGCCCCCACAGCGGCGCTCTGACGCTGCGTCTCTGTTAAACTGGGTCCTGCAGTCAGACGTGAGGCGAAGCTCCGTATGTGACCACAACGCCCAAATTCACCAATTTGAACCTCAGAAACTGTGGAAAACGTGTTGAGTCACTGTAACACGGATCAGTGGGAATAATATGTACTTCCTGTACTTTTTCTATTTGATCACGATGACGGGAGAGGCCGAGCCTCACTACCTTCACCTGACCCCCCATCCCTGGCACAGAGCTCCAGTCTGAACGCTGTCAAGGCCCGTACACACCGGGACGAATATTCGCCAGCGTTTTTCGCCACGTCTTTTGTGTTCACACCCAGGCGATTTTCGCTGACGATGAGCCGAGCCAACATGCAATTTCATTCCCTGACATTAGATGGCGCTTAATGTCAAACAGAAATACTCCTGTACACAAGGTGGTTTTCACTCAGAAGAAGAGAGCCAGTACTTACTCGTTCGTCAGAATCATACAAAGAAAACATGAATATTTCCAGCACCAGTAGCTCCAGTTCCAATGATGAAGAAATTATTGTTCTGTTGATGATGAAAGACGCCGGAAAAGACGCCGATTTTGGGTACATCCCATAGTTACGAGAAGAGAAGAACATGGTGAGTTTTATCGACTGGTACAAGAGCTGAAAATGTCTCATGAGCGTTTTCAGGGATATTTTAGAATGTCCGTCATTATTTCTTTGCAGCAGTGTAGACGCTACTTGGCGTCTATCTTCTTTGTTGGTATGTGTGCTCAGAAAGGCAGTGTTGTGTTTGAGCGCCCCCAAGTTATGTTTTACTGTAACTTCAGAAGCTCCAGACACGTGTGCAAAAGCGCCATTCTCATTGGTCGAATAGATTTCGACGCGAGGCGTCAAAAAAAAAAAAAAAGAACCTGAGGTGTTTTTTTTTTTGACGCTTTGACGCGTGGCGTTTTTTCGCGTCTGTGTGCACACTCTCATTGGTGCCCTTTGTTTAGTCACGAGGCGAATTTTGGCCGCGAAATTCGTCCCGGTGTGTACGGGCCTTCAGGGTGGAGCAGAAGCTGGGGGGTCTGGAACGCTTCATGACTGAAGTTCACTGCATAAAACCAGCAGATCAACCCACCCAGAAACACAACCCCCCAGTCTGCGGTACCAGAACATCTCTGTAACCCCACAGCCCCTGGGCTGTTCTGCTGTGGGAGAACCTGCAGACGTGACGGGTCCAGGACCGCCCACCTTGGTTAGCCTCTGGATGTTCTTCTTGTAGAGGGAGGAGAGGCACTGCTTGACCAGGCCCGTGTTGTTGTCCCGCGTGAAGCTCTCGCTGTGTTTGCTGACCAGGCTGCGCAGCTCTGCGGGGTTGTTGGTGGTGTAGACCTGAGCCAGCTCGTGGTAGATGTTGCTCAGGGGCTGAGGAAGAAGCACAGGAGAACCTTCACTGATGAGAACAGAGGTCTGGATGGAGGGAAGCAGGAGAACTAGCAATGAAAATGTTCTATTGAGGACTTTTATACAGGTCTCCCTTGTCCGAGTTCCTTATTCACATGAACACGTATGTAAAAAAACAACACGCCGTAGCAAATGTAGATGTTTAGGAACACATGCTTCTCTTGAGTCTGTTTGTTCATCGTGTGGGCGGGGCTTATTTAAAAACCCAAAACATCCATTTTTATCCATCCTTTAGTTCTGAGATGCTAAAAGCCATGGTGACACTAGAGCGCCCCCTAGTGCAGCAGAGGGACGTGAGCAGCTGTGCTGTTTCCAGCTTAACGAAAGCACAGCGCACGCTCAGCACCAGCAGCTGCTGGAGCACCAGCACCTGCACCTGCACCAGCACCTGTACCTGCACCTGTACCTGCACCAGCACCTGCACCTGCACCTGCACCTGCACCAGCACCTGCACCTGCACCAGCACCTGTACCTGCACCAGCACCTGCACCTGCACCAGCACCTGTACCTGCACCAGCACCTGCACCTGCACCAGCACCTGCACCTGCACCAGCACCTGTACCTGCACCTGCACCTGCACCAGCACCTGCACCAGCACCTGCACCTGCACCTGCACCTGCACCTGCACCTGCAGCAGCAGCAGGTCTCCATGTCTGAAACCAACAGAGGAAAAGCATCTGCCGCTGTACCTTGATGAACCTCCCAACGATCTGTGAGGTGTATTTGGGGAGCTGCTGCACTTTCCCATGGAGGATGAGAGAAACCAGGATGTACTTCTTATAGGCTTCCAACATGATGTGGCTCACCGCCATGGCTGGAGTGGTTATCGCCTGTGAGGAAGAGGAGGAGGATGAGCATCGGCACACAGACAGTCTACCGGCTCAGTAATGCTGGTGTCAGCTCATCAGTGAGCCGTGGAAACGTCTCCAGCCTCGGAGGAAAAACCAGGCTGGAGAAGCTTTGAAGGGATGAATCCCACCATAGTTGATGGTCAACAGAACATTTGAGTGAGACCTGAACCCAGCAGAAGCTGGACTCAGACTCAATAAGTGGAATTTTTCTCTGACAGGAAACACTAAAGGCTCTTCAGGCTTTGTTATGCCGAGCAGACGGGTAGAAACTCTTCTCTGACTCTGAGGACAGACTCCACAAGAACAGGTGAAGCGAGCAGTACCTGTTCATAAAAATACAGTGCTCTTTCAAAGTTTTTCAGGCCCGTGTAGATCATGCCGCCGTAGTAGTAGTAACATAAAAAGTGCTTTGCATCGTAGGCGCCGTTCTCTTTGCAGATGTCCATCATGTCCACCTCCAAGAAGGGCAGAGCCGGTTTGAAGCACTTGGCTAGCAAGCACAACTGCAGGAGGAGAGAAGAGGATTCAGGTTCTCCTCCCACTGCTGTGGACGGGTGAAGGTGTGGCGAGGACTCACCTGACACAGGTCTGCGTGGACTGAGGTAAGCTGGTTTGTGTTCATCTGCATTTTGTCTATTGCCTGTTTTAGGATGACGATGCCCCTCAGAGGCTGTCAGGAGAAAGACAGGTGGAGACGGCACAGGAGTCAGTGAGGGGCGGAGCCTGTCCCTGAGCGCTGAAGCTCTGCAGAAGCTTCTACCGTCTCAGGAAAGGAGAGCGCTCACAGTAAGCTGGGTGGGGGACCTTTGGTCATCTACCGAGAGCTGGAGGGTGTTTGACAGAAACTGCTGCTGCTTATGAAGCCAGCAGTAAAACCAAAACCAGATTTTAGGAACCAAAGGACATGTCTGGAGGATCTGACTCACTGGGCTCAGAGTTCTTTGAGTTCTACCTTCATGAAGACTCACAGGAGAACATACCTGTTTCCGTTCTACCAGGGCGTTGGTCAGCTGATGGCAGAGCCCCGCAACTGAAGGACAAGGAGACAGAGATCAACGTCTGTGCAGAGCAGAATGAGAGCAGACGGCTGCGTATGTGACGACAGTCGGAAAGACATTGGAAACAGACTGAGGAGTTCAGAGCTTTGACCTGGTTCTGGTTCTGGTCTGAATATGTTCAGCAGATTCTGCTTGCTGGTTTTCCAAACAAACTTCAGAGCGTTCCAAAGCGGTTGCTCTTTGAGAACATCAGCAATCATTCAGCTGTTCTCAGAAAGCATTTCAGTCTATACTGCTTTCTAAACAGGTTCCAGCATCTCACTGATCAGTGGATCCCACTGGAATTCCGTCCTCTGCTCTGGATCGCTCTCAGCTCTTTACAGAATTGGACTGTAGATGTTGTAGTACGGTCATGACGGCGTTTTAACCTGTTCTATTCCAATGTTTTCCAGCGGTTCTGTCCCTTTTCACATGGTTTGGCCTCCTGTGTGAATTATTCTATCGAGTATTTGATGAAAATCGTTGTTCAGCGAATGCAGCAGGGAGCGCTACGCCTTAAAGACGCGTCGGCAGCTTCAGAGAGCAGCTCTGCTGACGGTTGGAGGAGTTCTCCGGACCTCAAGCCTTTCATTTCTGAAGCTCCGACAGAGAAAACCACTTCCTGTTCTGCAGTCATGAAGTATACCAGCACCTCCCCCCATCGCCACCCACCGCTAAGCTGTTTGCTTCTGAAATCTCACCAAGATGAACCCAAACAGCTTTCTGAACGATGCTTTAGAGCAGGGGTCCCCAAATCCAGGCCTGGGGGGCCGGTCACACCTGATCCAGGTAACTAGCAGCAGATGTTTCTGGAAAACCAGCCCTCAAAGGCCTGGATTTGGGGACCCCTGCTCTAAAGCATCGTTCACAAAGCTGTTTGGGTTCATCTTGGTGAGGGATCAAATCCAAACCCCAGTGCAGTCGTGTGGTAAAGTATTTGCCCCTCCAGTTTGTCCCACACGCAGCTGCTGTGGCAGGACAACAGTCTAAACTCAACATCACCTCCAACAGAACGCAGAGGAACTCCACACAAGAAAACAGATCCACTGGATCCTTTTGTCAGCATTTAAACTGCTTTTGTGTTTGAAATGGATTCATTTGACATGAAGGCAGTCAGGAAGTAAGTGAACCCTGTTTCACAGCTCTGAGTTTGCAGAGAAACTGTGTCATTTCTGAAAATGTCATCTGGATTCGTCAAGTCAGAGAAAGGATTTTCTTTCAGAGCATTTTCGATCAATAAAACCGGTTTTCTGTTGGTTTTTAACGTAACAAATTTAAAAATAATGTTTCAACTGTGTGAAGTTGGAATCTGAATCACAAGCAGGCAGTTCAGGATCTGTACCGAGTCGTCAAAGGAATGGAACCAGCAGAATGATGCAGCTGGGGGAGAGACCCAAATAATACCCCTCCTTATCCTGAACCAACAGCCTCTGAAAGGACGGAATCCCTTTGAGACCTAGCTTTTGTTTCAAAACAGCCATGCCGGACGCTACAGACACAGCTCCGGAGCCGGGACTCACACGTATCTGTTGCATATCTAATGTGCTCCCCGTTGCAGGTGCTGATGAACAGCTGAACTTGAGAAAAGAGCGTCTCAAAGTCGGGGATGTTTGGCATGGAGAACTTCACAAATCTGGAAGGAAGAAGAAGAGCAAAGTCCTTTAGTGAAGACGCATGGACAGATGCGGGTTCTACGCCCAGCATCAGCAGCAGAACACATGGATCAGTGAGGCGGGTTCTACGCCCAGCATCAGCAGCAGAACACATGGATCAGTGAGGCGGGTTCTACGCCCAGCATCAGCAGCAGAACACATGGATCAGTGAGGCTTTACTGAAAAGCTGTAAAGGACCAAACGCAGCACAGATCAACAGGACACGGCTGAGCTGAGCCCAGACAAACATTTCCCTCTGAGGGAATTACGGCTTCATTAAAACAAGAACATGAAGCTTCATCACAGCAGAGACCAGTTTGGGGAGGGGGGGTACTCACAGCACGGCCAGCACCCCCAGAGAGTGCTCCTGGATGTCCAAGGCCCCCAGCACCGTGTCCAGGTGGGACAGATTTTTGGCCAGCAGCTCCCCACTCTTGTTGATCAACTCACACAGCTGAGTCATCTGGCCTGGGGGGCAAACGGGGCAGACGTTAAACCTCTGTCCACAATCCTCCTGAATGTTTGCATCCCAGTCTGTCCGGATGAATGTTCAGGAACTACAGGAAGAGCTTTAAACCAGGATTCTAGCCTAAAGGAGGCTTGATCCAACAGGACTGACATGCCAGCTGTCATGTCTGCTGACACGGAAAACCTTCATTTCTGTGCCTCCGCGGTCTGACACGGTCACGGTCATTCAGGGGATGATTTACGGATTCGAACAGACAGACCGAGTCACGGCTTTATTTAAAAACATCTCACTTCCAAGCCTTTCAGTCCACCTCGGCAGCCCCTGTGCCCTGTCAAGGCCTTACAGGCAGGAAAAGCTCCAGTGATTGACAGCTGCCCTGTGCCCAATAGCATTCACGGATTCAGCTGCCCAACCAATCAGATTAGGTTTGGGCGGGACCACCGGCAAAGCAGTCCTCAGGAATGATTTTCCAGATCAAAAACAAAAAGTACAATTTTGACATTTTCTCCGAACGGATACGTAGTTTGTTCCTAAACTGAACAACCCCGCGCATAAACGCGTCATCTGACGACAGCTTACAAAAGTCTCGCGGCCACAAAATCTCGTTTTATTAAAGTGTTTACATGATGAAGCAAAAAAAGAGGCTCCGGCCAGTTTCTGCTAGCACCGGATAGCATAAAGCTAGCTGAGCCGCTAAAATCTCCCGCTCCGCCGCGTTCAGCCGCCATTACCTTGAGCAGAGAGCTGTCGCACATTGTTCACGAACTGCTCCAAGGCAGAAGCCATTATTTATCGGGTCCAAAGTGGAGGTAATTCCCTCAGTTTTTCATTCAAACACCAGAAACAACTCCGTCCGATACGAGACAGGGGGGCCACACAGCCGCCACTGAAGTCAACTGTCGCGAGATTACAGCAACAGCGAAGCCTGTAACGAGATTTACCAACCGTTGATCATTCTTAAAGGGACAGACACCTGAGATTCGTTCAGTGTTGTAACTAAGCACTTAAACGTCTCAGATGTGCTTTTTTGGTTAGTATTTAAACAATTCATGAGTGTTTATACAACAATGTGTCTCAAAGTCCTATTTTAGACAGAAGAATCTTTTATTTTCACTGTTTTGGAGCCAGAAGCAGACTTAGAAGTGGAGGAACTGACCTTTCTTGCACATTACTGTAGACAAAGATCCTTTTTGAAGAAAGAGCTTCTGCTTTTCTTGTTTGTTTTGCCCGATGTCACTTACGTGCGACCAGCACAAAAAGTGATGGAAATTCATGTTGGCCTCACTTAATATTTGTATATATTTTATTTTTATTGGTGTGATTGTTATTATTATTATTGTTATTATTAGTAGTAGTAGTATTTAATATTTATTTATGTATTTATTTAATATGAATCTAATTTTGGATAATAATTTAAATAATAATTTTAACTATAATTTTTAATAATTTAATATTCTTAATATTTCATATGAATGTCATTTTTCATGTCCTTTTTTGATGTTATATTGTATAGATTATTTCTGAATGTCGTTTTTGCTGCCACAGATATTTGAAATGTCCCCATTGTGGGATTAATAAAGTCATCATCATCATCATCATCATCATCAATACGTGCAGCCATGATGCCCACTGCTGCAGCGCCGCCTGGATTTTGTTGTTGACCACATGTATTTCAAATGAAACTTAAAGTTAAAGTCCTGTTATCTGTCACGCACCTATCATGTGTTCTCTGATCCATCCCTGGAGGGGCGGTGAGCTGCAGAAACTCAGGAACCGTTTGGGGGTTCAACTCTAAAGTTAACCGTAATTCTGACCTTAACGCTTCCTCTGGGTCTGTGCAGCAAAGAAAAAAGGTCAGGAAACGTATTTCTAAAATCACATGCCAATAGACACTCTCTTGATAGTTTGTTTGACCTTTTTTTATTATTTTAAGCCACAAATTGTCTTAGCAGTTTTATTTATCCTTCAGTTTTCCTTCTTCTTTCTACAAACGAATGACTGTTTTGCCCCGTTTGTAAAGTGTAACTAATGTTTTGTGTTCAAACTTTAAACTCTAATCTTTGTGTTGAAGGTTTTAAAATCAATTATTCTGGACAACCACTGTCAGCCTTAACCTACTGCTGGAAAGATAATCAATACATGTTTTCTTTTAAACTTAAAAAAACCTAAATATTTAGGTTTAAATTGTGTTTTACACTCTGGGTAGAAGAAAAAAACCTTAGCTAAGAGAAAAATGAATAATAAAAGAAAAGAAAACTGCTTTTCATTGAATGTCCATGTAACAAATAAGCCTCTCAGTATAATAGCTCTGCTAACATGATGTGTAATGTAGTAATGCGTGTGTGTAATAGTTCACATCTATCTACACAAACAGATGAGAAACGACATCTGCTTTAATAACCATTGCACCTGACGTGCAGCCATGTCTGAGAAGAGCAGAGTGAGACGTTCTCTCAGGAAATTCAGGACCCTGACGTCAGACGGGCAGTTTTCAATTTAACTGTTTGCTTTTATTCTTCCTTTTAATTTGGTTCTTGTTGGTTGATGTTATAGAAAGAGCTGCTGAAGTGTTTTACAGCTTTCAGGTTCAGAAAAGCAACTCACATTATGTTATCTGGTTTGAGTTATTTCAGTTTAGCTCATCAACAACATATTATTTTGTTTATTTGTTTACTTCATTCATCTGAGGAAAGCTTCGTTTTTTCCTTAAATAGATAACCTGTAGAAGACACTACCTTAATGCATTTTCAGAGGGAGAATAGTATTGATAGAAAAAAGGACTTGAATGGTTTAAACAGTTCCGTGATGTGCTGAAGGGTCTTCCTGGAAAGGGAGGAGTGGTCCTCCTGTCGTCTAACCGATCTTTGAGAAGGTTCGGGGTACAGTTTGTTCTCCCGCAGAAACCCACGTCTGCTGCCCGCGTGACAGGAGCCTTTCCCCGCCGGGCAGGTGAGGCGCTCCTGGACCGGATCTGGAGGCGGACCCGGCCGGACCGCCGCTGCCGCCCACAGTAATCGCGGTTAACCGGGATGAAGTCAAGCTAACGAGCAAACTTTCACCGCCAAAACATCAAAATGCCGCCGAGGTAAAGCCCTCGTTCCGCGCGGACGTCCGCCGCCGGTCGGGACAGGGACGCGCTGCGGTTCCGGTATGCTTCCCGCGGCGGCAGCCCGCCTCCTCGGGCGAACTTTGCTCCGTGATCCGTTTAAGAGGATTTGCGTGAACATGTCCGCCTCTTCGTTCACCGCCGGGGCGGGAAAGAGGCTGCGGGTTCTGGTCGACATGGACGGGGTTCTGGCGGACTTCGAGGGGGGGTTCTTGAAGAAGTACCGGGCCCGGTACCCGGAGGAGCCCTTCATCAGCCTGGATGACCGCAGAGGCTTCTGGGTGTCCGCGCAGTACGGCCAACTGAGGGCCGACCTGTGTGTGAGTGAACCCGAACATCTGGCCCGGTTCTGGTCAGAACCCGGACAGGGGTCCAGCTGACCTTTGGCTGCTCTGTCTGCAGGAGAAGGCCATCAGCATCTGGGAGTCCCAGGGCTTCTTCATGGACCTGGACCCGCTTCCTGGGGGAGTGCAGGCGGTCCAGGAGATGGCCCAGATGAAGGAGTGAGTCCCCCAGAACCGGGAGCAGAGTGGGTCAGCTGGAGGTGGACCGGACCATGTGGGCCGGTCCGGCACCAGAGGAGAACCTCAGAGGTCCGACCTCTTCACGCTGTAGGACCCTCAGAGGTCAGAGGTCACAGACAACAGAAAAACCTCCAAACTGCTTCCGTTCAGCGCCCCGCCCACAAGGGGGCGCCATGCGCCCATCACGGCGTCTGTGATGCAGCCTGCAGAAGCGTTTGCTCATGGGCTCGAGGCAGAGGCTGCTCTCCTCTGTAGTGAATGAAATCAGAATTGATACGATGATTTGAGGAGTTTATCTTTATCTATTTCTGCATGAAAAGGGCTAGGCCACGCCCCCTTTAGCACCCACACCGCGGTAAACCGGTCTGGTTTTCAGGAACAAACATCTGAGGCCAAGCAGCCGCCTCCATCATGTCAGATCTGTGAGGGGGGGTTGGACAGTCGCCAAGGATTTGAATTCTGTTTGTGTTTCCGTGCCACGATGGAGCTCCGCCTCCTGCTGGTGTGGGCGTGGCCTCAAAGACAACAGGAAGTGATTGCGTGGGGTTTGTAACGTCTCTGCTCTGTCCTGCAGCACAGATGTCTTTATTTGCACCAGCCCCATCAAGCACTACAAACACTGCCCTTATGAGAAGGTGAGCCCCCCCACACCGCCATCTGTCCGCCAAAGGCCCCCCAGGCTCAACCGCTGCTGTTTGTCTTCCAGTACGCCTGGGTGGAGCGGCATCTGGGCCAGGACTTCCTGGACCGGGTCATCCTGACCCGAGACAAGACGCTGGTGGCCGGGGACGTCCTGATAGACGACAAGCCTGACATTTACGGTGAGGGGAGGGGGGGACGTCCTGATAGACGACAAGCCGGATATTTACGGTGAGGGGGGGGGGGGCGTCCTGATAGACGACAAGCCGGACATTTACGGTGAGGGGGGGGGGACGTCCTGATAGACGACAAGCCGGATATTTACGGTGAGGGGGGGGGGGGCGTCCTGATAGACGACAAGCCGGATATTTACGGTGAGGGGGGGGGGGGCGTCCTGATAGGCGACAAGCCGGATATTTACGGTGGGGGGGGCATTAACGGTGAGAGGGGGGGCTTCTTCTAACAGGATTTGTGTTCTGACCAGGCGTGGAGCCCAAACCGGCGTGGGAGCACGTTCTGTTCACGGCCTGCCACAACAAGCACCTGCCGCCCCGCCCCCCCCAGAGGCGGCTCCTGTCGTGGTGGGATGATTGGCGGGCGGTTCTGGACAGCAGAAGGCTCTGAGGCACCACAGCGTCACCAGGAGGGGGCAGCATGGCGCCAAGAGGAACTGAACACATGTGGACTTTGAGCTCTGCTGCATCAGAACCAGCCAGGACCCCCCCAGGGTCTCCATGGCCCCCTGAGAGCACAAAGTGAATCTGAGGGCCCCTGGTGGGTGTGGCCCCCCAGACCTGTGACAGGACCTGAGCCCGGCTGCTGTTTTCACTGGGAAGGGGTTCAAGGACTCTTTGGTGCTTTTATTTAAATGTCTGACATGAGGCCTCGTGCACACGGCCACGTGCACACAGCCTCGTGCACACAGCCTCGTGCACAGGGCCAAACCTGTGTCAGAGGTGGAGGTGTCCTCGGTTTAAACTGCAGCATCTTCCTGTTCTGTGATGTCTGGATTTCTGCTCCTGTCCGTCTGTTCCTGGTTTCTAAACGGTTTCTCCTCTTGATGCTCAATAAAACTAAAAAGTTATTTTCAGGTTTGAGTTCCTATGACCCCCCCTTCTCCCCCCACACTGAACGGGGAGTTTCCCTGAACCTTCACAGCTGATCACGTCTGCAGAGGAAACATGAGGTGGAGCTCTGACATCAGCTGACTCAGCGTTTCACACACATGCCTTTGACAACAGGACGGTTTCATCAGCCTGCACTGTTCTAACACACCTGGACAACAACACACCTGGACAACAACACACCTGGACAACAACACACCTGAACAGCAACACACCTGAAGAGCAACACACCTGGACAGCAACACACATGGACAGCAACACACATGGACAGCAACACACATGGACAGCAACACACATGGACAGCAACACACCTGGACAACAACACACCTGGACAGCAACACACCTGGACAGCAACACACCTGAAGAGCAACACACCTGGACAGCAACACACATGGACAACAACACACATGGACAACAACACACCTGGACAACAACACACCTGGACAACAACACACCTGAACAGCAACACACCTGAAGAGCAACACACCTGGACAACAACACACCTGAACAGCAACACACCTGGACAACAACACACCTGGACAACAACACACCTGGACAACAACACACCTGGACAACAACACACCTGAACAGCAACACACCTGGACAACAACACACCTGGACAACAACACACCTGGACAACAACACACCTGGACAACAACACACCTGAACAGCAACACACCTGAAGAGCAACACACCTGGACAGCAACACATCTGGACAGCAACACACATGGACAGCAACACACATGGACAGCAACACACCTGGACAACAACACACCTGGACAGCAACACACCTGGACAGCAACACACCTGAAGAGCAACACACCTGGACAGCAACACACATGGACAACAACACACCTGGACAACAACACACCTGGACAACAACACACCTGGACAACAACACACCTGGACAACAACACACCTGAACAGCAACACACCTGAAGAGCAACACACCTGGACAGCAACACACATGGACAGCAACACACATGGACAGCAACACACATGGACAGCAACACACATGGACAGCAACACACCTGGACAACAACACACCTGGACAGCAACACACCTGGACAGCAACACACCTGAAGAGCAACACACCTGGACAGCAACACACATGGACAACAACACACATGGACAACAACACACCTGGACAACAACACACCTGGACAACAACACACCTGAACAGCAACACACCTGAAGAGCAACACACCTGGACAACAACACACCTGAACAGCAACACACCTGGACAACAACACACCTGGACAACAACACACCTGGACAACAACACACCTGGACAACAACACACCTGAACAGCAACACACCTGGACAACAACACACCTGGACAACAACACACCTGGACAACAACACACCTGGACAACAACACACCTGGACAACAACACACCTGGACAACAACACACCTGGACAGCAACACACCTGAAGAGCAACACACCTGGACAGCAACACACATGGACAACAACACACCTGGACAACAACACACCTGGACAACAACACACCAGGGCAGCAACACTTACGCACACATGTCGACTTCAGGGGGGTATTCCAGGAAGCATGTTTAAACTAGCCTGACTTTAAGCCTGAACTCTGGCTGAAATCCTCCTGAACTTGCTTAGTCTGGGTATGTCGGTTCCAGAAGATCGGATATGAGTTAGAGTAATTACGCTCCACTTGGTAACCCTGGATTACTGCTATGGGTGCTATAAAAACTCATCATCCTCTTCCTCACTCTCCCTCATGGTGCAGAGACGTAAGCATAGTGGGACAAAATAACTTGGGATAACACGGCAAAACACAACAGAACAGCTAAACACATTTGGTCAAAAAGCCACACTTCAACCCAAATCCGTCCAGACAGGCAAAGGGAATGATATCCCACAATCCCTTGCGGTGCCGATCTAACAGCAGCACCAAAGTTACACCTACTTAATGAATTAATTTGAATGAAAGTAAAATAATTGTCTGAAAACTACGTGTTATTTTTAAGGTGACTTAACAAAAAAATGATTTATCTTAACTGAAGCAAATAATGAAGTTAGATCAAAGTCAAAAGTTTCTCTTTAAACATCCATATATGGTCTTATCAGCCTCTCACGGTGGAAAAAGTATTATCTGAGCTTCTTCATCCACTAAAGCAGTGTTTTTTAACCTTTTTTGAGCCACGGCACACTTTAACCTTGACAAAAATCCCGCGGCACACCAGCATTCAAAAATAAAATAAAAAAGAGGAGAAACTCAGTCTGTATTGATCTACAGTCCCTCCATGATCTCTCATGCATTTTTGTGATCATTGTGACAGAAAAAGCTGGAAGCTGCAGCTGTTTTTTTTCTAAAATATGTAATTAAAGGTAAGTTAAAAGATTTAAAACTGTTTAATTTGTGTTGGTTGTGGTTTCAAGACGTTAAGAGAAGAGACTTGTGCGCACTATCGCTTTTAACTCAATGCATCATGGGAGATGTAGTTCAATAATCCGCCGAACGCAGAAAGACTCACGTCTCTGAGCTTCATGGTTTTGTTTTCTTGTTCCACGGTCTGATACCGGATTCTGTGGAAAGCTACACCGCTAAAGACGAGCTTTAGCTGGTATTTATGGTGGAACTGAGAGACTATCCGCAGAATCTAAACAAGGAAGTGAAGACTTTAACCACTTCTGATTGGTCAGACTGATGACATGTGATTAAGAAATCCAAGAATGATTGGTCGAGACAGTTAAAGGGGCGGGACTTTTCAGAAAACCACTGAAGCTGCGGCTAAATCGCGGTATCATCATCCTTATCAAAATGTTTTTAATAGAATCAAATAAACAAAAAGAAAAAAGTATTTTACGATCTTTCATATTCCTAACTACTCTGTTTTATCAGGGCCTGTTTGGATGAACAAAGAGCTGAAATCCTGGAGATGGAAAATGTTGTTAAATCACTTAATGAGGGTATTTTCCCACGGCACACTGGTGTACCGCGGTACACTAACACTGGTTGAAAAACACTGCACTAAATCATCTTCAAATGGACACGCCATGCTGCTGCACCTCTCTAAAATCAAACTAACCTTCAACTAAACCTGCTCCAGACCAGGTTATGTTCAGAGCATGAGTTGCTATGGCAACTTGACATACCCTGAGACATACCTCCATTTCTGGAACTGAAAGCTGAGGTTATCCACTTCCTTAGCCTCAAACTTACCGTGGGAGCTAGCAGAACCTGCTTTCT
>JALJSC010000029.1:111644-174918 GCA_023969325.1 Oryzias curvinotus
ACACGCCCACTGAGACGATTGGTGGGACACGCCCACTGAGACGATTGGGGGGACACGCCCACTGAGACAATTTGGGGGACACGCTCACTGAGACGATTGGTGGAGTCTCCAGACGTGAAGTGACCTGGCTTCAGTTTAGTGGTTTAGCTTAACCGATGACCAACCAGAAGAACCCAGTGAAGCCTTTGTCACATGTACCCGTGCAGGGAGGGTCGACCTGTACAGGTTCTGTGGGCTTTGGGTTGTCGGCTCCATACGGGGGTGCATATAGGACGTCCAAACAAATGATGATTGGCTCATTTCAGCAGTCAGGCTGCAGTGAGGAGCGTGCACGCTTTACGTGAACAGCACTAACGGATAAATCTGTGTGACACGCCTGCGTCTGACCTACCTCCCCCTGACTCCCCCTTACATGTGTTAGAAGTGTCCTCTACGACCGTCGCGACGACCATTTGCTCTCTATGGCGCCACTGAGCGCTCTACCTCCTTCATGTTTCCTGCAGGGTTGACCTTCACCCGTTCATGTGTGCTGAAAAAGAAAAGAAACTCGCATGAAACGGAGACGTCTGGAGGATGCAGGCGACACAAGGGCCTTATTACCCATGAGCCATTGCAGGTTGAGCACATCTGTGAGGTCCCAGAGAGGAGGGGTGCTGGACATGCTGTGAGCAGCAGCCACTCAGATAAAGGCTGACGGGACCACGTCCACAACGGTGCAGCCTGTGTCCCACACGAAGGAGGAGAATCCTTCACACACCGTCCTCTGAGGGTCACTGGGGCCGCTCGGCCCACGGGGACACGGGCACATTGTTCCCTGTAGAGGTATCATGCACAGATTAGCGTGTGCACGGTGCCCTGCAGAGGTTAGCGTGTGCACGGTGCCCTGCAGAGGTTAGCGTGTGCACGGTGCCCTGCAGAGGTTAGCGTGTGCACGAGCAGCTGATGAGGAAACATCTGCCTCGTCTTGTGTAGTAAAAGCATTTTCCACAGAGAGACACGGGACACATGACGCACAGCACAGTTCTCCGTTCTGCACTTCCAGGAACACGCTTTCTTTCCAGACACATGACGTGATCATGACATTCGGATGGAGCCGCTCATGTAACCCTTACGATGATGATGATGATGATGCAACGACCTTCAATGATTGTGTTGACCTCAGACAATCAGCGGTTCCAGCGTGCACGGAGAACTCACGTCTGTGCTGAAGCTGCTGGACTGAAGGAAAGGAACTAGTCCCACAATCGTGCAGTTATTAGAACCCAACAAAGTTTCTGCTTTGTTGGGTTCTGGTTCTGTCTTAAAGTTCTCCTGAGTTCCTCTTGCTGTGCTGCAGCGTCTCAGTAGTCAAAGGGTTTCCGGACAGAAACAGCACGACTTCTACAGCAAACACGTTCTCTAGGAAGCAGATGGTTCTGGGGATTTGGACCGTTTCTTCTCTTCAAAGCGGATCTGAAGGTTCCCCGTTGCAGGTTTGCTCCCACAGTCCGCTTGGTTTGTGCGCGGGAACGGGTTCGGTCCGTGTTTGGACACGGTGAAGTGAATCGTGCACGGGTCAGAGGACTCTGGTGCCGTTCGAACCCGCTGCGATCACTAAATGTGTCGGTTCTCCACAGCTACGCCATCAGCTTCAAAAGGCCACGCTAACCGTAGGAAGACGTGGAACCAGAACAATGGTGGTCCAGAGCAGCACGGACTCCTGTGAGGAGGTCTTCACCTTGAAGCTGACGCTGACAGCTTTCAGGTCTGGAGGGACTTGAACTGGTCTATCATTCTATGACCATTTCTGTGTTTAGAAACGTTCTCCAGCCTGATGTCTGAGGAGAACCTTCACCAGCCTCATTATTGGGTTTCGCACACAGAAAATAAGGGTGAATTGGGTCGGTTGGCTCAACCAGAACCTGTGGGACAGGTGAAGTGGGTCAAAGTCAGGTCTGAAGCCATGACGGTTCTACCCTCTGGGGTCAAAATGACCCATATTGAAAGGATTCAGGTTCCTCATTCCTCAAGACTTAATGATCAAAACGGTAATGAAACCAGATGGCGGTTTCGGTTCGTATGGTTCTGGTTCTGATCTGTCTGCTGCACTCAGACTGGATGCTGTTGGTCTTTGACCTCAGATCTCTGAGCAGAACCGGAACAGACCAGACTGGACCGGACTGACGTTCTCTGAGAAACCTGCAGTAAAACTCTCAGCACTGCATCAGTCAGCGGCTTTCAGTGAATCAGGACGCCTGCTGCCGCTCCACCTCCACCTGTGACCACAAAGACACAACCACACCACAAAGACACGACCACACCACAAAGACAGAAGACACCACAAAGACACAACCACACCACAAAGACAGAAGACACCACAAAGACACGACCACACCACAAAGACTAAAGACACCACAAAGACACAACCACACCACAAAGACAGAAGACACCACAAAGACAGAAGACACCACAAAGACACGACCACACCACAAAGACACGACCACACCACAAAGACACAACCACACCACAAAGACACAACCACACCACAAAGACACAACCACACCAAAAAGACACAACCACACCACAAAGACACAACCTCACCACAAAGAACAGAAAACACCACAAAGACAGAAGACACCACAAAGACACGACCACACCAAAAAGACATAACCACACCACAAAGACACAAACACACCACAAAGACACCACCACACCAAAAAAGACAAACCAACCACAAAGACACCAACCACACCACAAAGACAGAAGACACCACAAAGAACACACACCAAACAGACACAACCACAACAAAAGAAACCACACACCACAAAGACACAACCACACACACAAACACAACCACACACAAAGACAAAGACACCACAAAGACACAACCACACCACAAAAAGACAAGAAGACACCACAAAGACACACCACACCACAAACAAAGACCCACAAGACAGAAACACGCACAACAGCACACACCCAACCACAACCCCCACCACAAGACAAAAACACCCCACACAAAACACCGCCACACCACAAGCCACACCAACACCAACAAAGACACCAACCACAACACAAGACACAAACACACACCAAAAAGACACAACCACACCAAAAAGACATAACCACACCACAAAGACACAAACACCACCACAACAGATCCTACCAACCTACACAAAAAAGGACAGAAGACACCACAAATGACACAGACCACACCCCACAAAAGCAACAACCCCACACCCAAAGGACACCACCACACCACAAGACACCAACCACACCAAAAAGACACAACCACACCAAAAAGACACAACCACACCACAAAGACACAACCACACCACAAAGACACAACCACACCAAAAAGACAGAAGACACCACAAAGACAGAACCACACCACAAAGACAGAAGACACCACAGAGACACGGACCACCACAACAATAACAAAAGACCACAACCAAGACACAACCACAAGACCCCCATAACAACAGAAAACACAAACCACACTGTAAAAAGACAACCACACAACTAAAACACCACTGCACAGCAAAAACACAACCACACAACAAAAATACAACCACACAACAAAAACACAACTACACAACTAAAACACAACCACACGGTAAAAACACAACCACCCAACAAAAACACAACCACGCAAAAAATGACAGAAGACACAATAAAGACACAACCACACCACAAAGACAGAAGGCACAACAAAGACAGAAGACACAACAAAGACAGAAGACACAACAAAGACACAACCACACCACAAAGACAGAAGACACCACAGAGACACGACCACACAACAATAACAAAAGACACAACAAAGACACAACCACAAAGACACATACACACAGTAAAAACACAACCACACAGTAAAAACACAACCACGCAATAAAAACAAAATCACAAAGTAAAAACACAACCACACAACAAAGACACAACCACACCACAAAGACAGAAGACACAACAAAGACACAACCACACCACAAAGACAGAAGACACCACAAAGACACGACCACACCACAAAGACACAACCACACCACAAAGACAGAATACACCACAAAGACAGAAGACACAAAAAAGACACAACAACACCACAAAGACAGAAGACACCACAAAGACACGACCACACCACAAAAACACAACCACCCAACAAAGACTAAAGACACCACAAAGACACAACCACACCACAAAGACAGATCACACCACAAAGACAGAAGACACCACAAAGACACAACCACACCACAAAGACAGAAGACACAACAAAGACACAACCACACCACAAAGACAGAAGACACAACAAAGACACAACCTCACCACAAAGACAGAAAACACCACAAAGACAGAAGACACAACAAAGACACAACCACACCACAAATACAGAAGACACCACAAGGACAGAAGACACCTCAAAGACACAACCACACCACAAAAACACGGCCACACCACAAAGACAGAAGACACAACAAAGACACAACCACACCACAAAGACAGAAGACACCACAAAGACAGAAGACACCTCAAAGACACAACCACACCACAAAGACACGACCACACCACAAAGACATAACCACACCACAAAGACAGAAGACACAAAAAAGACACAACTACACCACAAAGACAGAAGACACCACAGACAGAAGACACCACAAAGACAGAAGACACAAAAAAGACACAACCACACCACAAAGACAGAAGACACCACAAAGACAACAAAAACACAACCACCCAACAAAAACACAACCACACAGTAAAAACACAACCACACAGTAAAAACACAACCACGCAAAAAATGACAGAAGACACAATAAAGACACAACCACACCACAAAGACAGAAGGCACAACAAAGACAGAAGACACAACAAAGACAGAAGACACAACAAAGACACGACCACACAACAATACCAAAAGACACAACAAAGACACAACCACAAAGACATGTACACACAGTAAAAACACAACCACACAGTAAAAACACAACCACGCAATAAAAACAAAATCACAAAGTAAAAACACAACCACACAACAAAGACACAACCACACCACAAAGACAGAAGACACAACAAAGACACAACCACACCACAAAGACAGAAGACACCACAAAGACACGACCACACCACAAAGACACAACCACACCACAAAGACAGAATACACCACAAAGACAGAAGACACAAAAAAGACACAACAACACCACAAAGACAGAAGACACCACAAAGACACGACCACACCACAAAAACACAACCACCCAACAAAGACTAAAGACACCACAAAGACACAACCACACCACAAAGACAGAAGACACAACAAAGACACAACCTCACCACAAAGACAGAAAACACCACAAAGACAGAAGACACCACAAAGACACGACCACACCACAAAAACACAACCATACCACAATGACAGAAGACACAACAAAGACAAAACCACACCACAAATACAGAAGACACCACAAGGACAGAAGACACCTCAAAGACACAACCACACCACAAAGACACGGCCACACCACAAAGACAGAAGACACAACAAAGACACAACCACACCACAAAGACAGAAGACACCACAAAGACAGAAGACACCTCAAAGACACAACCACACCACAAAGACACGACCACACCACAAAGACATAACCACACCACAAAGACAGAAGACACAAAAAGACACAACTACACCACAAAGACAGAAGACACCACAGACAGAAGACACCACAAAGACAGAAGACACAAAAAAGACACAACCACGCAATAAAAACAAAATCACAAAGTAAAAACAAGACCACACAACAAAGACACAACCACACCACAAAGACAGAAGACACAACAAAGACACAACCACACCACAAAGACAGAAGACACCACAAAGACACGACCACACCACAAAGACACAACCACACCACAAAGACAGAATACACCACAAAGACAGAAGACACAAAAAAGACACAACAACACCACAAAGACAGAAGACACCACAAAGACACGACCACACCACAAAAACACAACCACCCAACAAAGACTAAAGACACCACAAAGACACAACCACACCACAAAGACAGAAGACACAACAAAGACACAACCTCACCACAAAGACAGAAAACACCACAAAGACAGAAGACACCACAAAGACACGACCACACCACAAAAACACAACCATACCACAATGACAGAAGACACAACAAAGACAAAACCACACCACAAATACAGAAGACACCACAAGGACAGAAGACACCTCAAAGACACAACCACACCACAAAGACACGGCCACACCACAAAGACAGAAGACACAACAAAGACACAACCACACCACAAAGACAGAAGACACCACAAAGACAGAAGACACCTCAAAGACACAACCACACCACAAAGACACGACCACACCACAAAGACATAACCACACCACAAAGACAGAAGACACAAAAAGACACAACTACACCACAAAGACAGAAGACACCACAGACAGAAGACACCACAAAGACAGAAGACACAAAAAAGACACAACCACACCACAAAGACAGAAGACACCACAAAGACACAACCACACCACAAAGACAAAAGACACCAAAAAGACACAATCACACCACAAAGACACAACCACACCACAAAGACAGAAGACACAACAAAGACAGAAGACACCACAAAGACACAACCACACCACAAAAACACAACCACACCACAAAGACAGAAGACACAACAAAGACACAACCACACCACAAAGACAGAAGACACCACAAAAACACAACCACAAAACAAAGACACAACCACACCACAAAGACAGAAGACACCACAGAGACACAACCACACCACAAAGACAGAAGACACAACAAAGACACAACCACACCACAAAGACAGAAGACACAACAAAGACACAACCTCACCACAAAGAACAGAAAACACCACAAAGACAGAAGACACCACAAAGACACAGCCACACCACAAAAACACAACCACACCGCAAAGACAGAAGACACAACAAAGACATAATCACACCACAAAGACATAAGACACAACAAAGACACAACCACACCACAAAGACAGAACACAACAAAGACAGAAGACACCACAAAGACACGACCACACCACAAAAACACAACCACACCGCAAAGACACAACCACACCACAAAAACACAACCACACCGCAAAGACAGAAGACACAACAAAGACATAACCACACCACAAAGACATAAGACAAAACAAAGACACAACCACACCACAAAGACAGAAGACACCACAGAGACACAACCACACCACAAAGACAGAAAACACAACAAAGACATAACCACACCACAAAGACAGAAGACGCAACTAAGACAAAAAGACAGAAGACACCACAAAGACAGAAGACACCACAAAGACACAACCACACCACAAAGACACGACCACACCACAAAGACATAACCACACCACAAAGACAGAAGACACAAAAAAGACACAACTACACCACAAAGACAGAAGACACCACAGACAGAAGACACCACAAAGACAGAAGACACAAAAAAGACACAACCACACCACAAAGACAGAAGACACCAAAAAGACACGACCACACCACAAAGACACAACCACACCACAAAGACAGAAGACACAACAAAGACACAACCACACCACAAAGACAGAAGACACAACAAAGACACAACCTCACCACAAAGACAGAAAACACCACAAAGACAGAAGACACCACAAAGACGTAACCATACCACAAAGACATAAGACACAACAAAGACACAACCACACCACAAAGACAGAACACAACAAAGACAGAAGACACCACAAAGACACGACCACACCACAAAAACACAAACACACCGCAAAGACACAACCACACCACAAAGACATAAGACACCACAAAGGCAGAAGACACCACAAAGACACGACCACACCACAAAAACACAACCACACCGCAAAGGCAGAAGACACAACAAAGACATAACCACACCACAAAGACATAAGACACAACAAAGACACAACCACACCACAAAGACAGAAAACACCACAAAGACAGAAGACAACACAAAGACACGACCACACCACAAAAACACAACCACACCGCAAAGACAGAAGACACAACAAAGACATAACCACACCACAAAGACATAAGATAAAACATAGACACAACCACACCACAAAGACAGAACACACAACAAAGACACAACCACACCACAAAGACAAAAGACACCACAAAGACAGAAGACACCACAAAGACACGACCACACCACAAAGACACGACCACACCACAAAGACACAACCACACCTCAAAGACAGAAGACACAACAAAGACAGAAGACACCACAGAGACACTATCACACAACAAAAACACAACCACAGAACAAAGGCACAACCACACCACAAAAACAAAAGACTAAAAAACACAACCACACAACCAAAACACAACCACACAACCAAAACACAACCACACAAGGATAACACCACACAGTAAAAACACAACCACACAACAAAAACACCACTACACAGCAAAAACACAACCACGCAAACAAAATACAACCACACAACAAAAACACAACCACACAGTAAAAACACAACCACACAACAAAAACACAACCACACAGTAAAAACACAACCACACAGTAAAAACACAACCACGCAATAAAGACAGAAGACACAACAAAGACACAATCACACCACAGAGACACTATCACACAACAAAAACACAACCACAGTACAAAGGCACAACCGCACCACAAATCAAAAGACACAAAAAAGACACAACCACAAAGACACATACACACCAAAAAACACAACCACACAACCAAAACCCAACCACACAACAAGGATAACACCAAACAACAAAAACACAACCACACAACAAAAACACCACTACACAGCAAAAACACAACCACACAGTAAACATACAACCATACAACAAAAACACAACCACACGGCAAAAACACAACCACGCAGTAAACATACAACCACGCAACAAAAACACAACCACACAGCAAAAACACAACCACACAGTAAACATACAACCATACAACAAAAACACAACCACACAGCAAAAACACAACCACACAGTAAACATACAACCACACAGCAAAAACACAACCACACAGTAAACATACAACCATACAACAAAAACACAATCACACAGTAAAAACACAGCCACACAACAAAAACACAACCACTCAGTAAAAACACATCCACTTAAACAAAACACAACCACACAACAAAAACACAACCACACAGTAAACACACAACCACACAACAAAAACACAACCACACAACAAAAACACCACCACACAACAAAAACACAACCACAGAACAAAAACACAACCACACAGTAAAAACACAACCACTTAAAAAGAACACAACCACACAACAAAAACACCTTCACACAGCAAAAACACAACCACACAGTAAAAACACAACCACAGAACAAAAACACAACCACACAGTAAAAACACAACCACTTAAACAGAACACAACCACACAACAAAAACAACTTCACACAGTAAACACACAACAAAAACACAACCACACAGTAAAAACACAACCACACAACAAAAACACAACCACACAGTAAAAACACAACCACTTAAACAGAACACAACCACACAACAAAAACACCTTCACACAGTAAAAACACAACCACACCACAAAAACTGAGCTCTTGCAGGGGAGGTCTCGGTGGAGAGCCAGACCCACTGACCAAGAACCAGATTGGGACCCTTTCGTCTGCGCCGGTCGGCTTCCACTTGGGTCCGGTGGACGGCTTGCTGTAGTTCAGTGGTTCCCAAACTGGGGGGTTCGTGTGCGGTGGAGTGGAGTTTAAAAACAAAGGATTTGTATGTTTGTGTCAGTGTGTGTGTGTGTGGGGGGGGGGCTCGAAAATACTATAATCTTCAGAAAGGGGGGCCCTGCAGAAAAAGTTTAGGAACCACTGCTGTAGCTGAACTTGAGCCGCCTCCCACGTCTCCTCACAGCAGAACGGATGAAGGTTCTGGATCAAATAACAACAACAAAGGTCCAGACCTACAAGAATGGGTCAACATTTGACAGGAAGGCTTATTTTGAAACATATCAAGCTGTGTTGCAGAAAGGTCAAAGGTCATGACCCCTAAGCTATTTTTGAACATGTAGACTTACAAATTTTACTTGGATTTCATGTTGTTGCCATTGTGATATTTTGGTAAGGGGCGGGGTCTTGACTTGATTGAAAATTTCTACTTTTGTCTCATCTTTACAGTTGCCATAGTGACGTCTGAAAAGGGGCGGAGTCTGTGATTGGTCCAGTGAATGCCTTCAGCCTGAAGAAACCTGGGAACGCTGCGCAGAGATCAGCGATGATGCAACATCTGAGGCGTGTCTGGTACCAGAGGGACATCAGACGATCTGCCCCCGCCTGCAGACCCCCCCCCCAGGGCCACACCACAAAGACGTTTGATGAAAGCGTCTTTCGTAATCGGTAATTGAATCTCCCCCCTGCAGGAGCCGACTCAGGAATCATCTGGCTCTTCTCAGAGCTGCTGCCCATCAAAGAACACAGAAGACCCCCCCCCCCCATGAGAAGCTTCTGGACATTTGGGCCTGCAGAGCCCAGAACCCTCCCATCCCATCAAAACAACAGATCCAAGACAAAGAAACATGGTGGAGACGAAATCCAAACGTGTTAGAGGAGAGTCTTAGTTCAGAACCAGACAGACAGACTGAGGTCCAGAACCTTCCAGAACCTTCATGCTGATCCGCTCAGAGCAGGACCTGCTGTTTACGCGAGTTCTCCTGATCTTTGGAGTCTTTCTCCATGTTTGCTGGATCCTGACCTCTGTCCTGGACCTGGACCAGTCCTTCTTGGACTCTTTTTGGTTGTTTGTCCTTCAGCTGTAAATAAAAAGTAATTTCAGGTCCAGAAGTTTTTCCTTCTTCCCAGGACGATGGTACGGTTTACAGCTTAACCAGAGCGGTGCTGAGCGTGCATCCGGTGGATGTGGGCGGGGCTAGAGGTGAGGTGACCTGCACAGATGTGTGTCAGCACGGATCTGTTTGTTTCTAACCTTCCAGCAGAGTTTAGAGACGCTGCTGCTGCTGCTGCTGCTGAGGGATCCGCATCCTCTGTCGTCCATCAGATGAAGGACCAGAAAAACGTCTTCCTCTTTCTGCTGATGCAGAACGTCAGGAGTCCATCCGGAGGTCAACGCTGCATGAATGTTTGTGGAGAAACAACGGTTGAACATTAATCTGTGGTTTCCTGCAGGTCACCACAGAACCATGATGAGTAACTGAGTCAGCACGCTCCAGCTGGCAGTGGGAGGGGCCGAGTCTCTGACTGCAAAAAAACCAAACAAGTCAGTCAGGTCATCTAAGGCTGTGTTTGGGTCACAAACGCTGGAGACGAAACTGTTCCAGAACAGAACCGGACCTCCAGAACAGAACAGAGAGAAAAACAAGAAAAATGTTCAAAGCAACACATCAAGACATGTAGGCGGGGCCTCTGATGACTGACAGTTGAATGAATACTTTCACGTCAGCGTTCAGATTTCAGGTCTCCAGAACAAAACCGGACCTCACGAACAGAACTGGACCCCCAGAACAGAACCAGACCACTAGAACAGAACCGGACCTCTAGAACAGAATAGAATAGAATAGATCTTTAATAATCCCTAAGAAAATTTAAAAGAACAGAGCTGGACCTCCAGAACCGAACCGGACCTGCAGAACAGAGCCGGACCTCCAGAACAGAACCAGACCACTAGAAAAGAACCGGACCTCCAGAACAGAATAGAATAGAATAGGTCTTTAATAATTCCTAAGGAAATGTAAAAGAACAGAGCCGGACCTCCAGAACTGCAGCGTTCATGAGGATCAAATCCTGCTGCTGATTCATGTGCAGGAAACAACGGCCGTTTTCCACAGACCTGGCTTTGCCGAAGCAGGTTCTTTGGATCAAACCAAAACCTGACACAGGTTCTGGTGTTGAAAGAAACGTTCAAACACTGTGAAGTCTGAAGGTCATTTATTAAGGTCGCCATCATTCAGGCCACAGGCATCAAATTATTTGCTGGTTTTTGTTTGTTTCTGCAAAACAAACTTGAAATGAGTTAGAAGAAAACTTGTTGTTCTGCTGCCAAACACACAAACACAGAGGCAGGGTTCAGTGTGCTGGAGGGGTTTGTTACAGTTGATTAGTGCACATTCATTTGCTGGTTGGGTACTTCTGTGGTGGAGCTGGTGGTTCTGCGGTGGAGCTGGAGGTTCTGTGGTGGAGCTGGTGGTTCTGCAGTGGAGCTGGTGGTTCTGAGGTGGAGCTGGTTCTGTGGTGGAGCTGGTGGTTCTGCGGTGGAGCTGGAGGTTCTGAGGTGGAGCTGGTGGTTCTGCGGTGGAGCTGGTGGTTCTGCAGTGGAGCTGGAGGTTCTGTTGTGGATCATAAATTAATATTTTGGAATTTTCCAAGCAGCTGAAAGGATCAGTCAGATGTTTGGACCGAAAAGGGATTTTTTTCAATTTACTGTGATACTTGGTATGAAATCGGAAGAAAATTATTGTTATTGTTTTTATTTAGAACTGAAAATATCCAAATAAAGATGCTAAACAGAAGCATAGTGATGAAGGACAGCATGCAAAGTATGAAAGGGACGGATGCTCCTTGGATGAGGATGAGGAATGACAGAGGAAGATCTACATGGAAGAACATGCAGACACAGCTGGACAGGTGTCCTTCCAGGAGCAGGAGAACGTTCTCATGCTGAAGCTGACAGCGAGCTTCATGACACGTGGAATCTTGAATCTTTGGTTCGGCTTCAGAGAATCAAATGTTTGCGGAAAACTCCTCCTCATCTGAACATCTTTAACGTCTCAGGAAGGAAACGTTGTTTAGTCATTTCAGGTTCAAAACATCTTGAAGTGGTTTTTAATTCTGGTTTGCATAAATATTTCGTTTTCATCTTCATCTGTTGATGGATGACCTTTAACCTTTCTGTTTGCTGCAAGACCATCAGGATGAAAGAGGCATCAGGTTCTGTGTGTGGGGGGGGGGAAGGTGTATGTGTGTGTGTGTGTGGGGGGGGGTCTCTTTTTCACAGGATGAAACTTCTCACTTTTAGCTGAAATCTTCAGATTTAAGTTTCAGGAGGATCACTAAGATAAGAACTAAAGAGTGAAGCCAGAAAAAAGTTTTTAAAAGATGTTTTTCTTTTATTTTCACGGACTTTGTTGCAAAACTCAGACAACAATAAATAAAGATTCACATGAAACATTCAGAGCGGCGATCGAAAAACCGACATTCAAATGTAAACAGCACTTTTCGCGGCGCCTCGCGCCTGCTGAGCCTCGTGACGTCAACAACGCACATTTTACGCACAGGCGCGCGAACCTCACAAAGCCACGCGCACGCCGGACAGCCCTCACCAGGGGTCTCGCGGGGTTTTTGAGGCGGACTCGGGTCTAGAAACGGCACTGCGCGTCATTGCGCGGCAGCAAAGCGCGCGCCAGCGTATCCAACCTTTCCTGGTCAGTTTACGCGCGGCGGTTCACGCGCCATCCTCCTCCAGCTGTAACAACACAGTCCCGCGTGGAGCTCAGCTGATCACGCAGCGCTCGCGACCGTGCGCGGCGCCTACGGCTTTCTCCTTAATGTACATAAGGTCGCTGTGCACGCTCGGCCTGCGCGCGCACGGGGTGACCACGCCGTACGCCTCCGTGTCCTTCAGCTTCTTGTTCTTCAGGGACTTTCGGTGCAGCAGGTCGCAGTGCTGCACCGACACCTTCCGGTGCAGGTCCGGGCTCATCTCGTGCGGCAGCTTGGCCAGACTGAACAGCGTCTGGAACATCTGGTCCACGTTCTCGTTGCGCTTGGCGGAGATCTCAAAGTACGCGCACTTGTCGTCTCCGGACAGCAGCTGCTCGATCTCCTCCTGCTGCACCTCCCGGTGAAACTCGCGGTCGCCCTTGTTCCCGCAGATCACCAGAGGGACGTCGATGTTCTCCTTGATCTTGTTCTTCAGGCAGGACTTGGTCTCGTAGATCTGCCGCTTCAGCCGCTGCACCTCCTGGAAGGAGTCGCGGTTGTCGAGGCTGAAGACCAGGATGAAGACGTCACCTGCAGGAGGACAGCAGAGTTCAGCTTCTGCTCCGGCACCATCTGCGCTCCCAAACACCTGAGCGGACGTACCTGTGAGGATGGACAGCCTCCTCATGGCGGGAAACGGGTGGTTCCCCGAAGTGTCCAGGATGTCCAGCTGGTAAACGTCTCCTTTGATGCTGTACAGTTTCCGGTGGAAGTCCTCGATGGTCGGCGTGTACTGCTCCTCGAACCTCCCGTTCAGGAACCGGGACACGATGGCGGTTTTCCCGACCTTGGTGGAGCCCAGGATCACCATCCGGTAGCAGTTCTTGGCGGGAATGTCGAAGTCGTTCTCGGACGGGGACATCTTCTTGATCATGGTTATGTCCGTGTGCGCGCAGAGGCGTGCGTGTGAGCGCAGCCTGTCCGGTTGTCAGTCTGACTTTCGTGGCTGAGGCGCGTATTTAAGCGCTCTGGAGCGGGCACCTCCCCCTCTGGTCCGCCCCCCGCTCCCATGGCGCGCGTCACAGACCCTCCGCTCCCCCCAAAGGAGGTGCAGAGAAGGAAAATAACTCTCTGACCCGGTCCGCCTTAGTCCGCCTCAGCCCGACTGAAACGGGAGCTGCAGTTCCCACGAACGGCCTAAGGAGGGCAGCCGCGCGCGTGAAGGCAGAGGACCCAATGAAAACAAACAGAAAACACTCGCGCGTGCATGTTTACCCAGGAAAAACAAACATCAGAAAATGAAAGCGCAGAAGAGGAACTGTGAAAAAAGATGTTTTAATGTGAAATCTGTTCTCTGGGCTTTTATTTTGAAAAAAAGCTTTTGTTTTGATGGAGGAAAGGATGGATGGATGGATGGATGGATGGATAAATAGATTGGTGGATGGATGGATGGGAAGTGAAAACTCTAAACATTTAGAGAGCGATGTGAAGTGATGAAGATGATGAAGAGCACAGAAAACTCGAGGAGAAGCTTCTCCGGCTCTGGGAGCAGCATCAGGGATGGAGGTCAGACGTTCAGCAGACCTTTCTCCTGGAATCAGGTTAATGAGGTGAGTCAGAGCACGGCTCCATGTGTCAGCGTCCCGCCCAGCCCATCAGCACCTCGGCTGGGGGTTCGAAACCAAGGAAATGTTCTGAGTTATGACCCAGTTTCTGACCCGGCAGGAGCAGGAAGTTCTGTCAGCAGCAGTCACACCCACTCCTGTCCATCTGCAGATCTTTTCTGCTCCGGTTTCCTTCACAGAACCAGAACAGGATCCAATAAAAGTCCAGTAAACATTTCAGCTGCTTCCACGGTCCATTTGGTTCCATCGGAGAACCTTTGGCCTTCAAGCTTCCTGTCTGGATAGAAGAACAAACCCAGAAAGGAAGTGGTCCAGGTGGATCAAAGGTTTTAGCGTCAGAGGAACCCAGTCAGAACCTTAACTGGACTGCAGCTGCTGTGCTGGTTCCACTGGTTCCGGTTTCTTAGCTCAGTGGAGATAATAATAGTAATAATAATGAATTGGGTGTAACCAACCTGAGCAAAGAGGCAGACCTGAAGGAGCGGGTGGGAGTGGCTACATGGATACGGTCAGACAGATATGGAGGGGCGGGGTCATGGAGGGCTTTGAAGGTCAGAATGAGGATTCCGTGGAGCTTGTGCAGGACAGGTGTGATGTGGACAGTGGAGGGGGTTTGAGTTTTGGAGCAGTTGTAGTTTGTGTCTGGGAGTCCAGATGAAAGGGAGTTGATGAGACTGTGGACCAGAACGTGAGAGAGGGACGCAGACGGCGGGTGTGTCGAAGGTGGAAGGAAGCGGTCCGGGTGATGAGAGTGATGTGGGGAGTAAGGGAGAGAGTGCTGTCGAGGATGACACCCAGACTCTAACCTGTGGGGAGGAGAGGATGGAGCAGTCATCAGAGGAAATAGAGGAGTTAGGGTTAAGGCGTTTATTTAGGGAGGTGCTTGTTCCTACAATGAGAAATGGAGTTTTGTTGCTATTTACTTTAAGGAAGTTTGCAGTGAACCAGGATTTTATTTCAAGGAGGCATTTGGAGAGGGAGGCAGGCTTAGAGGAGAGGTAGAGCTGGGTATCATCTGCATAGCAGTGAAAGTGGATGTTGTGTTTACAGGAATTTAACCAAGGGGGAGAAGGTAAATGATGAATAGCAGCAGGGGCCCCTGGACAGAGCCTTGGGGAACACCTGTGGTGATTGGAACTGTGGTAGAGGTGAATGACTTTAATTGGATGACTTGCGTGATAAGACTGGAACCAGCTGAGGGGTGAGTCAGTGATGGCGATGGTTGAAAGTCTTTGCAGAAGGATGGGGCGTGAGATTGGATCAAAGGCTGCAGTCAGAGTCGAAGGGGGATGGAAACTAAACCAGAGTCAGCGGTGAGACGACGTCGTCGGTCATTTTAAGGAGGCAGTTTCTGTACTATGGAATTAGAAGAATTGGAATTAGAATTGGAAGAGAGGGGGGTATGGAGGTAAGAGGCAACAGAGATTGGGAGGAACATTCCCGTCACAGTCAGGATGAGTCCAGAACCAGGACCCTGCAGAACCAGACCCAGCCGGGACAGGTCTCCATGAGCGATTCCTGTCTGTGGGTTTTGAAAGGGTTGTGTTGTTTTTCATGATCACTCCTCCAGCAGCAGAACCTCTGCCTTCCTCTGAAGACGGTCCTGTGTCCCTCAGCAGCCCCCCCCCCCGGACTGGACCCCCCAGGAACAGTGATCACATCACATGATCAGGTTTATCTCCGGAGGTCCTGGAGTCCAGACCGAAGACCTGGGATTCTCCTCGGGACTCTAATCTGGACTCTGATGACGCTGCTTGTTTTAGAAAAAAATCTGCAGCATCAGCGTCTCAGAGGAAGATGAGCATAAAATGCCCTGCAACAAGAGGATGAAGGAGGAGGAGGAGGAAGAGGAGGAGGTGTGGCAGTGAGATGTGTTTAACTTAAACCTTCCTTTTTCAAGGATCCTGGCTTTATTGCAGTTTCCTCTGTAAGATATCTGCAGCTGATTAAACTCTGTTCTCTAGATTTTCATGTAGGACCCACAGAACAGTGACAGAACCTCCCTTAACTTTCCCCTTAACTGTCAAAGCAGAACCTTCACTGTGGGAATCCATTTCCAGTATTTTCTCCTGGTTCTGTCCTTTACATGCGGGTTCCAATTCTCTGTTTTCTGGCAGGTTCCAGTTCTGCAGAAATGTTTCCCGCTGCTTCAGAAAGGTGTTGAAAGTATGTAGGACATCCAGGAGAAGGTCCTGACCCGCATGGAGACTCATAGACGGATGACAGAACCCGGATCAGACCGGGAATCAGTTCTGGTCTGCGGTTCTGGGGTTGGGAACCCCCCACTTGCAACAATGACATGTTTTTCCAAAGCCGTCTATGGACTCAACTGTGAACGTGTTGACGTGCTGCTGGAACGCAGGAGGAACCGCGGCTGTTCTCCCCGCGGCTGTTCTCCCCGCGGCTGTTCTCCCCGCGGCTGTTCTCCCCGCGGCTGTTCTCCCCGCGGCTGTTCTCCCCGCGGCTGTTCTCCCAGGTTACATGAGTGCAGTTAGATTCAGGACATCAAATCCTAACCATGTTTGTCATTTTTCAGGGATCCTGTTGAATGAATGACTTTAGCAAACAAAAGCGCAACGACAATCCCAACAGTCTGGAATGAGGATGTTAAGAACGCGTTCCACTGTTCTATGTGGACAGACTCACAGCTACACGCGTGTTCCAAACATACATGTGAGGAAAAATGCAAACCGTGCATCTCTGAGTGTTTGTTTTAGTTTTATTGGTTTGAAAAGACTTTTTTTGATGTTTTTGATTTTATTGATTTGTTATTTGCAGAAAAAGCAGCATTTGTAAGGAGTGAACAGAACATGGAACGACGGCGATGTGACCACAGCAGAACGCAGGAACAAGAAGACCACCGCCGCATCTAGATCTCCCCAAAGAACCCGCGAGTCTCCACAGACAGTGATGAAGACGAGGATGCACCGGATGAACCCAGAACCCTCTGGAGCGCTCAGTACTTTCAGTAGAAGTCAGAGGAATGTTGGGGTCAAAGGTGAAACCGTACGTGCCGAAGAACACAAACAGAACTGCTGTCAGATCCAGAAACAAAGTGTTCACAGTTATTGACGTTCTCACAAACACAATCAAACTCCACGCAGGAGCAGCGTGCTGGACTTCGGCGCCACCAGAGGACCTGCAGACGCTCCGCCGTGACCCTGGCTGAATTCTGTTACGGCCTTTATCCCACTTCAGCCTGAAACTGCTACACTGCTCCAGCGTTTCCATGGTAACAGTGTTGTAATGATGTCCAAACATGTCAATCATTCAGTAACCGTGACAACAAGGCCACTGCAGGAAAGGCTGGTCTGGAGGGCAGATGTCAGCAGTCAGGAGGGAGGAGTCAGCAGTCAGAAGGGAGGAGTCACCAGTCAGGAGGGAGGAGTCAGCAGTCAGGAAGGAGGGGTCAGCAGTTAGGAAGGACGAGTCAGCAGTAGGGGTGTGCCAAAATATTCATATTGTGATATATCGTGATATTTATTCCTGTGATTGATTCTCGAATCGTCTTCATCAAGTATTGACATTTATTTATGTTTAAAGACCCTGTAATACGTTATATTAACCATCCTTTGGTAAGACAGTTCTTTGGAGGGTTGATAGGGGCGGTCGTTGCGAGATTGGCTGTTGCGGGCGGACGAAGAAGAAAAATTGGACTCAAGTTGTTTATTTTCATGATGTTTAAAAACGAAAAAATAAATGGGGAAATATTTTCTAAAAAAACGTTTTTCAAGTTCTTCTTTCTTAAAGTTTGATATATCCTGAGTTGTTAGGGACGAGATTTTTCGATTATCGCCATATCGTGATAGCACGATATGGCGATAATGTATCGCAAATCGTATCATATTGTGAGGGACCCAGTGATTCCCAGCCCTAGTCAGCAGTTAGGAAGAAGGAGTCAGCAGTTAGGAGGGAGGAGTCAGCAGTTAGGAGGGAGGAGTCAGCAGTTAGGAGGGAGGAGTCAGCAGTTAGGAGGGAGGAGTCAGCAGTTAGGAAGGAGGAGTCAGCAGTTAGGAGGGAGGAGTCAGCAGTTAGGAGGGAGGAGTCAGCAGTTAGGAGGGAGGAGTCAGCAGTTAGGAAGGAGGAGTCAGCAGTTAGGAAGGAGTCAGCAGTTAGGAAGGAGGAGTCAGCAGTTAGGAGGGAGGAGTCAGCAGTCAGGAAGGAGGAGTCAGCAGTTAGGAAGGAGGAGTCAGCAGTTAGGAAGGAGGAGTCAGCAGTTAGGAAGGAGGAGTCAGCAGTTAGGAGGGAGGAGTCAGCAGTCAGGAAGGAGGAGTCAGCAGTCAGGAAGGAGGAGTCAGCAGTTAGGAAGGAGGAGTCAGCAGTTAGGAGGGAGGAGTCAGCAGTTAGGAGGGAGGAGTCAGCAGTTAGGAAGGAGGAGTCAGCAGTTAGGAGGGAGGAGTCAGCAGTTAGGAGGGAGGAGTCAGCAGTTAGGAGGGAGGAGTCAGCAGTTAGGAAGGAGGAGTCAGCAGTTAAGAAGGAGTCAGCAGTTAGGAAGGAGGAGTCAGCAGTTAGGAGGGAGGAGTCAGCAGTCAGGAAGGAGGAGTCAGCAGTCAGGAAGGAGGAGTCAGCAGTTAGGAAGGAGGAGTCAGCAGTTAGGAAGGAGGAGTCAGCAGTTAGGAGGGAGGAGTCAGCAGTTAGGAGGGAGGAGTCAGCAGTTAGGAAGGAGGAGTCAGCAGTTAAGAAGGAGTCAGCAGTTAGGAAGGAGGAGTCAGCAGTTAGGAGGGAGGAGTCAGCAGTCAGGAAGGAGGAGTCAGCAGTCAGGAAGGAGGAGTCAGCAGTTAGGAAGGAGGAGTCAGCAGTTAGGAAGGAGGAGTCAGCAGTTAGGAGGGAGGAGTCAGCAGTCAGGAAGGAGGAGTCAGCAGTCAGGAAGGAGGAGTCAGCAGTTAGGAAGGAGGAGTCAGCAGTTAGGAGGGAGGAGTCAGCAGTCAGGAAGGAGGAGTCAGCAGTCAGGAAGGAGGAGTCAGCAGTTAGGAAGGAGGAGTCAGCAGTTAAGAGGGGGGAGTCAGCAGTCAGGAAGGAGGAGTCAGCAGTCAGGAAGGAGGAGTCAGCAGTTAGGAGGGAGGAGTCAGCAGTTAGGAAGGAGGAGTCAGCAGTTAGGAAGGAGGAGTCAGCAGTTAGGAGCGAGGGGTCAGCAGTTAGGAGGGAGGAGTCAGCAGTTAGGAGGGAGGAGTCAGCAGTTAGGAGGGAGGAGTCAGCAGTTAGGAAGGAGGAGTCAGCAGTTAGGAGGGAGGAGTCAGCAGTTAGGAGGGAGGAGTCAGCAGTTAGGAGGGAGGAGTCAGCAGTTAGGAAGGAGGAGTCAGCAGTTAGGAAGGAGGAGTCAGCAGTTAGGAAGGAGGAGTCAGCAGTTAGGAGGGAGGAGTCAGCAGTTAGGAGGGAGGAGTCAGCAGTCAGGAAGGAGGAGTCAACAGTTAGAAGGGAGGAGTCAGCAGTTAGGAGGGAGGAGTCAGCAGTTAGGAAGGAGGAGTCAGCAGTCAGGAAGGAGTCAGCAGTTAGGAAGGAGGAGTCAGCAGTCAAGAAGGAGGAGTCAGCAGTTAGGAGGGAGGAGTCAGCAGTTAGGAAGGAGGAGTCAGCAGTTAGGAAGGAGGAGTCAGCAGTCAGGAGGGAGGAGTCAGCAGTTAGGAGGGAGGAGTCAGCAGTCAGGAGGGAGGAGTTAGCAGTCAGGAAGGAGGAGTCAGCAGTTAGAAGGGAGGAGTCAGCATTTAGGAGGGAGGAGTCAGCAGTCAGGAGGGAGGAGTCAGCAGTTAGGAGGGAGGAGTCAGCAGCTGTTGTTGATAAAATAATTGTTTATTGAAACTTTTAAGAGTTTGTGAAGATCTGGTAAGACGGCAGAAAATCCACAAACAGACAAAGCGTAAAAAGCATAACATCGGTTTTTCTCTCACACTCAGCTGGAATCTGCCTAGCAACCATCAGACGACAATGTGGACAGTTTGGAAACGGGACTAAAGGAGGAAGAGCTCCGGTCGTCCTCACAGGAGGTGAGGAGGCGGCGTGTACCTCCAGATAAGGTTTTCCTCAGTCACCTCTGTCTTTGGGTGGGAAGTTTTGTGGATTTAGATGTTAGCCTCATCTCTGACGTAGATGTGAAGAAGCCAGTCACAGGGAGAGAAACTAGACCTTACATGGACAGAACATGGACAGAACATGGACCTGACCAAACAGTAGCTGGACTCCTTCCAGGACTCTGGCTCAGAGCAGGTTTCTCTGATGTTCTCGAGTGGACAGGAACGTTCTCTCCCTTCTGCACGTGTGGACGTTCTCCGGCCGCAGGAACCATCATTCCTGTTTCCTCTGCTGAGTCCTCTCCTGATAGATCTGCTGGGTGAATGGTCTGGAAGTAGAAACGGTCACAGACAGGAAGACGTCCAGGTCAGTCCTAAAACATACAAACCCTGTGTGACTTTCTTCTCAGAATTGCCTTTTTGGACACTTTCTGGATGATTGTGGAATCTAAAAATGTCTGTAGAGAAGAAGCTGGGTCTGAGTAAAAAGACCAGACTTCAAAGCAACTGCCTTAATGTAAAGTAGAAAAAACTACTGAGGGTTCAAATCCCATCAATGTTATTCTAACACAAAAAGGATTTATGATGTTCTCAAGCAGTAAGTATGTTTTTAAGCTCTAAAGCGATAAAGTGATGTTATTTTATGGAACCTCAAACACGTTGATGGAGTTTCTGCATCAAACATCAAAGGAAACCTGGAAGCTTCGTTCTGAATTTGCTTTTAGGATTGGCTTTTTTCCTTCCTCCTCTACAGACACTCACCCCTCGAACATGATGGCCAGCTTGTAGGCCACGCCCACAATGGCGGTCAGGACCAGACCAGCAGGACTGGAGCCACTGCAGACAGAGAAGGGGGGGCATGATGAAGACCTGAATTTAGCGCAGTGACTGCTGAGGCCCTCATCAGCATCACAGGTGGGGGGCCACTCAGGACAGGTCACACAGAGTTGAAGGTGGTTTGGATTACAACTGTGTGAAACGGAACCAACGGCGTGCGGCACACTGACCTACATATGACGGCGCTCTGACTCACACCCACAGGAAGAGATGGGGGGGGCTGGACCTTCACTTCAGAGGACACGGCGCTGATCTCTAACAGTCACTTCATCGTTTGAACAGCATCGTCATGGCGATGCTGCTGACTCAGCAGCAATGTGACGGCATGACTCAGCAACTTTATGTCACAGTCGGACCCACATCACATCCCATCAGAACCTGCCTGGGCTCTGCATCTCCTTTGGCGGGAGGCAGGACCCTTCTTCCTGTTTCTGCCAGACTGAGTCCAGACGGTTTTCCCGCTTCAGTTCGGTCCGCTCCGCTGTGGATCCCAGTCGGTACAGTCGGACCTCCTCCTCCTGAGGTGGTGCAGCAGCCGTGACCCAGCAGGCAGGATGTTCTGACCCACTTCAGCGTGACGCTGCGTCCTCCGGGTCTCTGATGCCGCGTCATCAGGCCTCCGATGGCGGCCGTGAGCGACTGAGGAGGAAACATGACCGTTTCTGCAGAAACATTCCCGCCCAGCTGACATTAGAGGGGCGGGGCAAGCAGGCCCAGGGTACTGGGCCTGGGACAGAAGCAGATCTGGGGATGGCCAGGGCATCATTGTTCTAAGAGGCTCCGCCCTCTCCCATGACTGTGGCCTGTGATGCAGATGCATCTCCATTGGGTGGAGGGGGGTTTGTTTTAGGCGGAGAACAGGTGAGACCCAGAGTGACGGACACGCCCTCATGTCAGTTTCCAGAGGCTGAAACGTTCCTGCGTGTCTGTCGCCCGAGTTTGAGATGTTTGCAGGAACAAAAGTCCTGCAGGCAGAGGAACGGCTCAGGTTCTGATGAGAACTCTGTGGATTCTCACTGGATGATTGAAGCCTTGCTGTAGCACGCTGCTGAAGCTGGAGGGGGCGGAGCTTCAGATTTGAAGCCGCACTTCTTTCAGTGTGACGATGGGACAGAAGATCAGAATGACACAGAACTTCGGACGGACCAGAGGACCTGTTCCTGGACCAGCAAAAGCTTGGATGTGACTTTATGGTTGGGGGTGGGGGGTTAGTGACCGTAGGAGGAAGAGAGCAGGGCAGGATGAAGACGAGGAGCTTTGACTTCATCACAGGAAGGACAAAAGCAAAGCAGGGGGTGGGGTGGGGGGATGTGAGGGTTTGAAAGCCACCGAATCCTTAACCTGCCTAGCAACCGCTCACTGCTGTACTGACTGAGCCACGTCGTCATGGAAACGGCAGCAACGTTTATACCTGCTCACCTATTTTCAGTTCAGAAAAAACAAGAACCTCGTTTTTTTGGCTGCAGCTCATTCTGCGGCGTGTTCAGAGAACTGATGGTTCTGATCACCTCCAGCATCACAGATGAACCAGAACCGGCTGGAACCTGCAGGAGCAGAGGAGCTTACTCACATGAGAGCCAGGCCCAGGTAGTTGGCGGTGCTGCCCCAGTACATCGGGTTCTCCATGACGTTGAAGGGGAAGCCCGTCACCTTCTCATCCATCAGAATCCCAAAATAATCCCCTGAAAGGACACAGACAGGAACAGGTTCTGCAGGAACCAGTGGAACTCAGAGCGGTGTGCTGAGGCTTAAGACAGAACTGATGTAGGAGAACAGTTCTCCGATGACACAGCCATCGTTGGACACGTGTCCGAGGGAAACGATCTGGAATATGAGAAGGTGATCAAGGACTTTGTGGACTGGTGTGAACTCATTCACCTTCACACCAATGCCACCAAAACAAATGAGATGGTGGTGGACAGTCTCCCCCCGTGGTCATTCAGGGACTGGACATGGAGAGGGTGGGTGTGTACAAGTACCTGGGCGATCACACCAACAATAAACTGGACTGGTCAGATAACACAAGGGTCCTGCACAAGAAGGGCCAGAGTCGCCTCCACCTCCTGAGGAGACTGAGGTCCTTTGGTGCGTGTAGGCCACTACTCAAGACCTTCTATGAAACTGTTGTTGCATCAGCAACTTTCTATGCTGTGGTCTGCTGGTGTGGAGGAATTAACGATAAGAAACTGGACAAGCTGGTGAAGAGAGCTAGCTCTGTCCTGGCTGTCCCCTGGACTCAGTGGACTCTGTATGCTGACCAAGCTGTCCAGCATCCGGAACAACCCCTCCCACCCTGTGTATGTGACGGTGAGGACCATAAGTAGCTCGTTCAGGCAGAGACTGCTGCACCCCCAGTGCAAAAAGGAACGTTACCGGAGGTCCTTCGTCCCAACAGCAGTCAGACTAAACAACAACACGGTCTAGGACTGATGAAACCGCTGCTGCTGTTATTGAATTATTTAACTTGCTTTTTTTGCCGTGTACTTTCACTTCCACTTTCTATTATTACAATTTTATTCGTACTCAATGCTACTTTGTTTATTCTAACTGCTATATTTCTTGTTTTGGCTGCTGTGACAACTGAATTTCTCTCCAGGGATCAATCAAGTCCTATCTGATCTGATCTGATGATCTGGAACCAGGACGCTTCCAGAAAAAGCTGGAGGAACCAGGTTGCTCGTGACAGCTGAAAGTATCCGGATTACTGAGGCTGTGGGGGAGCGGACACCTGCTCACTCAGGTGTGATTTTAGACCTGTGACAAACCGGTCTCAGACTCCCACAGTGAGAACGGACAGGAAGAACCAGAAAAAGACGCTCACCACTTTCTGAGTGAACATTCAAATCTGCTCACTAAAATGGAAAAAGGGCTTTTGTCCCCATGGGGGGCAGCTGAAGTGGGGCGCAGCTCTCCAACCACTTTGCTGCATAACCAGCCCCCCAGTGTTGTAATCACTTAAGCATCATCTGACCCGTTTTGCTACATAACAGCATATTTAGCTGCCCCCCCCCCCCCGTGCAGGACCATTCAAAGAGCAGCTTCCAGCAGGTAACTGCCCCCCACTCAGACGCTTGTTGCCCTGGTTTCCGCCTCCGGGGCTGTTGTCCGTGTTATGTCATGACTTCCATTGTAGCCATTGTTCCGTTCCAGGCTCTGATGGGGCCGCTTATGCTGATGATCCTGTTTGGTTCTCAGCTGTTAGCCTGCCGCCGGCACCATCAACCCGCCATCAGCGCCATCGACCCGCCATCAGCGCCGCCGTCAGCCTGCCGCCGGCACCATCAACCCGCCATCAGCGCCATCAACCCGCCATCAGCACCGCTGTCAACCTGTCATCAGTGCCGCCGTCAACCCGCCATCAGTGCCGCCGTCAGCCTGCCGCCGGCACCACCAACCCGTCATCAGCGGCGTCAACCCGCCATCAGCGCCATCAACCCGCCATCAGCGCCATCAACCCGCCATCAGCACCGCTGTCAACCTGTCATCAGTGCCGCCGTCAACCCGCCATCAGTGCCGCCGTCAGCCTGCCGCCGGCACCATCAACCCGCCATCAGCGCCATCGACCCGCCATCAGCCTGCCGCCGGCACCATCAACCCGTCATCAGCGGCGTCAACCCGCCATCAGCGCCATCAACCCGCCATCAGCGCCGCTGTCAACCTGTCATCAGTGCCGCCGTTAACCCGCCATCAGCGCCGCCGTCAGCCTGCCGCCGGCACCACCAACCCGCCATCAGCGCCATCGACCCGCCATCAGGACAGATTAAGAACAACATTCTTATTTACTACAGTGGCCGGTCCAGAATGTGTTATCACAGTTAAATAAATCTCTGATCAGATCTTTGCTTTTATTCCCAACTCCTGGACTTTTTTTCCCATAAAGGTTTGAACTTTGAGAGTTTATAAATGGTAAATGGCGTATACTTATAGAGCGCTTTCTACCTTCTTACGAAGGCCCAAAGCGCTTTACAGTCACAGTCCCATTCACCCATGCACACACACATTCACACACTGGCGGTGGCTCCGCTGCCGAACACTGGCGCCAACCTCCCACCAGAGGCAAGGTGGGGTTCAGTGTCTTGCCCAAGGACACTTCGACACATGGGCGTGCAAGGCTGGAATCGAACCTGCAATCTTACGATCATGAGTCGACCGCCCTACCGCTGCTGCCCCATATTATAGATAGAAAAAGAGTGAAAATGTTCATGTGTGTCTGAGAAAAGTAGATGAAGTGTTTAGTGAGGAGTTTTACTGCCTTAAAACCTCTAGAATTATTGGAAAAAATACCTTTATTTTATTTATCACAGGCTAATTTAGAACATAACTGCTGCCATACACACAGAACCTGGCACAGCTGCGTCGCTCAATCGAACCAAAACTGCCATCGCCCTCTCACATGAACTTCATCACCATGAGTCAGAAGAACAGGAACGGGTCAGAGCTCTCAGGACGACCCGATCTGAAACTCCTCAAGCAAAGACTTCAGGGTTTGTTCAATCCTCAACTTCCAGAACTGTGATTTTCACATTGGATTCTACTTCCATCATGAAATCATTCTTCATAACCTTTAACTGAGCTGGATCTGAAGCTCAGGGTTCTGGTCCAAACACGGTCCATCTCACTGTTGACCCTGATATTTGGTTGGTCCAAACGGTCCATCTGGATCTGGAGGTCTGGTCTGGCTGTAAGCTGATAAAAGATGCTTTGTTTCTGAGACTCAAAGCGTTTTCCTGACGTCAGATGTTTTCCTGCTGGATTCTGTCTGATCATGGAGACCACCAGGAGGAGGAGCAGGAGGAGGAGGAGGAACGTTGGAGAAACCAAGTTGAACTAACTCTGTCTTGGGAAAAACAGATGTTGAGATTCAGGACTGAAGTAAAAGCCGCATGGACAGAGTCTGTCCACCTTCACGGAGCAGATCTCCTTTGAACCCAGAGGCCAGATGGTTCTGCACAGGAGAACCGAGGTCTGGACTGTTGGGAGGAGGACCTAACACCCATGTGTGGACCGTCCACAGAGGCTGTGATCCTCACCCAGAAAGGTTCCAGTGAAGCCCAGAGCCAGGAAGCTGCTGACCACCAGCGTGGTGCCGAGCCCCAGGAGAGCGACTCCGCAGCAGAAGACCGCCGCCCGGTCCATCGCCTCCCACCGGGCCTGGGTCTTCATGGCCACCGTCACACTGAGGAGGCAGACGGGACAAACCGCTTTAGCAGAGGCCAGAAGCTCACTGGGTCGTCATACTCTCTTACTGCTGCAGGAGGGGGTCCCACTGACAGTTATAACCCCCCCTGCATTGTTAGATTTTAGCTGTAAAATGGTAAAAACATGAAGGTCTTTCTCCAAAGCTCAGACTTCCCCAGGGGTCGGTTAGGACTCAGAGCGGACTCCGGTTTCAGGCTCTGACGTCTGCACTCAGGTGTGTATGTGGGGGGGCGGGGGGGGGGGGGGGGGGTTAGGTTTAAAAGGATTTTCATTAAACAAGAAAAAAGCAGCTTTTTGCTTCCTGTGCTGCTGTATGAAGACACGGCGAGGAGACATGAGCTGCCGCAGTATCAGAGTGCAGACCTGTACTGGGTTTTCATTCTACTCGTGTTTCATTAAAACCTTCACAAATGGACTGAACTGGATCAGGTCTGGGGTCTTTGGAGAAGACTCGCTTTAACCGACTGTTTCCTTTTGAAAGCAGTAAACGCTGGGGGTTTGGCGACAGCCTCGGAGGGTCAGAGCGCTCAAACATCTGGACTCTAAGACCTCAGACCTCAGACATGGAGGTGGAAGTGTGATAGTGTGGGGCTGCTCTGCAGCTTCAGGACCTGAAAACTCGTTACAGCTGATGGATTCATGAAGAACTTCTACTCAAAGATCCTGAACGTCTGCCGTCAGTCAGTTCAAGAACTACAGATCAGCAGTAGCGGGTCTGAGTCCCTTTAGACCCGACTCATCATATAAAAAACCAGTGTCAGCATTTTGACCAAAAATGTGGTTAAACAAATGATGTTAAAGTGGGACACCCCTTTTCCTCGCTGTGTCTCTGAGTCAGAAGGCCTGAGGTCGGGGTTTGGAGGTGGCGGTTTTGAAAATGGCTTTTTCAGGTGTTATAATAAACCTTTTTCCTGAACGCCGCTTCCAGACTTCCTGCTAAACAAACCAGCGTCTCCTGAGTTGAAAGTGGGTTTGCAGTTAATCAGAGGAAATTGGGTTACTGGGTCTGGGCTGTGAGGCTTATGGCGCCTGTTCTTTGTTAGAGCAACCAGGAAGCGTAACGGCGTGTTGCGTGCTGATCGGCACCTTAGTCACAAAGACGGACCGCTGGGCTGCCGAGAACACAAAGGCTTGAGAGGGAACGCCGCTGGGATTTGGATTGGAAAGCAGATGGGAGTCTGGGGACGGGAGGTGTGGCTGAAAATGGACTGACCACTGGGTGTGCCATAACCACTGCTGGGGGGGGGTTCCTGCTGATCCTTAGAAACTTCCTCATAGACTTCGGGACAACATCCCAGATGAGATCAGTCATATTTTGTCCTGATTATCCTGATTAAAGCATCAGGATAAAACTGGATTCAGTGAAGGAGGCGGTGTTCGCTGAAGGTCATGATGAGGTCACAGTAACCAAAGCTGACCTGGAAGGTCATCGGAGATGTAACCCAAACAACACCAAGACCTCCAGCTTCCTTTACCTGAATGCAGATGGAACAAAGCTCCAGTGCTCTGAGTCCAGACCTGAAGGAAGTCCTTATTAGTTTGAGTTTGCCAGAACCGCACTGAACCTAACTAGACCTAAAGATCTAAACTAGACCTAAAGATCTAAACTAGAGCTAAAGACCTAAACTAGAGCTAAAGATCTAAACTAGAGCTAAAGATCTAACTAGACCTAAAGACATAAAATAGACCTAAAGATCTAAACTAGAGCTAAAGATCTAAACTAGACCTAAAGATCTAACTAGACCTAAAGATCTAAACTAGACCTAAAGATCTAAACTAGAGCTAAAGATCTAAACTAGACCTAAAGACATAAACTAGACCTAAAGATCTAAACTAGAGCTAAAGATCTAAACTAGAGCTAAAGACCTAAACTAGAGCTAAAAATCTAAACTAGAGCTAAAGATCTAACTAGACCTAAAGACATAAACAAGACCTAAAGATCTAAACTAGACCTAAAGATCTAAACTAGAGCTAAAGATCTAAACTAGCACCTAAAGATCTAAACTAGACCTAAAGACCTAAACTAGACCTAAAGACCTAAACTAGAGCTAAAGATCTAAACTAGACCTAAAGACCTAAACTAGACCTAAAGACCTAAACTAGAGCTAAAGATCTAACTAGACCTAAAGACATAAACTAGACCTAAAGATCTAAACTAGACCTAAAGATCTAAACTAGAGCTAAAGATCTAAACTAGACCTAAAGACCTAAACTAGACCTAAAGACCTAAACTAGACCTAAAGACCTAAACTAGAGCTAAAGATCTAACTAGACCTAAAGATCTAAACTAGACCTAAAGGCATAAACTAGACCTAAAGATCTAAACTAGAGCTAAAGATCTAAACTAGACCTAAAGACCTAAACTAGAGCTAAAGATCTAAACTAGAGCTTAAGACCTAAACTAGAGCTAAAGATCTAAACTAGACCTAAAGACCTAAACTAGAGCTAAAGATCTAAACTAGAGCTTAAGACCTAAACTAGAGCTAAAGATCTAAACTAGACCTAAAGATCTAAACTAGACCTAAAGATCTAACTAGAGCTAAAGATCTAAACTAGAGCTAAAGATCTAACTAGACCTAAAGATCTAAACTAGACCTAAAGATCTAAACTAGACCTAAAGATCTAAACTAGAGCTAAAGATCTAAACTAGACCTAAAGATCTAAACTAGACCTAAAGATCTAAACTAGACCTAAAGATCTAAACTAGAGCTAAAGATCTAAACTACAGCTTAAGACCTAAACTAGAGCTAAAGATCTAACTAGAGCTAAAGATCTAAACTAGAGCTAAAGATCTAACTAGACCTAAAGATCTAAACTAGAGCTAAAGATCTAAACTAGACCTAAAGATCTAAACTAGACCTAAAGATCTAACTAGAGCTAAAGATCTAAACTAGACCTAAAGATCTAAACTAGAGCTAAAGATCTAAACTAGAGCTAAAGATCTAAACTAGACCTAAAGATCTAACTAGAGCTAAAGATCTAGACTAGAGCTAAAGATCTAACTAGACCTAAAGATCTAAACTAGAGCTAAAGATCTAAACTAGAGCTAAAGATCTAACTAGAGCTAAAGATCTAAACTAGACCTAAAGATCTAAACTAGAGCTAAAGATCTAAACTAGACCTAAAGATCTAACTAGACCTAAAGATCTAAACTAGACCTAAAGATCTAACTAGACCTAAAGATCTAAACTAGAGCTAAAGATCTAAACTAGACCTAAAGATCTAACTAGACCTAAAGATCTAAACTAGACCTAAAGATCTAAACTAGAGCTAAAGATCTAAACTAGACCTAAAGATCTAACTAGACCTAAAGATCTAAACTAGACCTAAAGATCTAAACTAGAGCTAAAGATCTAAACTAGAGCTAAATATCTAAACTAGACCTAAATATCTAAACTAGAGCTAAAGATCTAAACTAGACCTAAAGATCTAACTAGACCTAAAGATCTAAACTAGACCTAAAGATCTAAACTAGAGCTAAAGATCTAAACTAGAGCTAAAGATCTAAACTAGACCTAAAGATCTAACTAGAGCTAAAGATCTAAACTAGAGCTAAAGATCTAAACTAGACCTAAATATCTAAACTAGAGCTAAAGATCTAAACTAGACCTAAAGATCTAAACTAGACCTAAAGATCTAACTAGAGCTAAAGATCTAAACTAGAGCTAAAGATCTAAACTAGACCTAAATATCTAAACTAGACCTAAAGATCTAAACTAGACCTAAAGATCTAAACTAGAGCTAAAGATCTAAACTACAGCTTAAGACCTAAACTAGAGCTAAAGATCTAACTAGAGCTAAAGATCTAAACTAGAGCTAAAGATCTAACTAGACCTAAAGATCTAAACTAGAGCTAAAGATCTAAACTAGACCTAAAGATCTAAACTAGACCTAAAGATCTAACTAGAGCTAAAGATCTAAACTAGACCTAAAGATCTAAACTAGAGCTAAAGATCTAAACTAGACCTAAAGATCTAAACTAGAGCTAAAGATCTAAACTAGACCTAAAGATCTAACTAGAGCTAAAGATCTAGACTAGAGCTAAAGATCTAACTAGACCTAAAGATCTAAACTAGAGCTAAAGATCTAAACTAGAGCTAAAGATCTAACTAGAGCTAAAGATCTAAACTAGACCTAAAGATCTAAACTAGAGCTAAAGATCTAAACTAGAGCTAAAGATCTAAACTAGACCTAAAGATCTAACTAGACCTAAAGATCTAAACTAGACCTAAAGATCTAACTAGACCTAAAGATCTAAACTAGAGCTAAAGATCTAAACTAGACCTAAAGATCTAACTAGACCTAAAGATCTAAACTAGACCTAAAGATCTAAACTAGAGCTAAAGATCTAAACTAGACCTAAAGATCTAACTAGACCTAAAGATCTAAACTAGACCTAAAGATCTAAACTAGAGCTAAAGATCTAAACTAGACCTAAATATCTAAACTAGAGCTAAAGATCTAAACTAGACCTAAAGATCTAACTAGACCTAAAGATCTAAACTAGACCTAAAGATCTAAACTAGAGCTAAAGATCTAAACTAGAGCTAAAGATCTAAACTAGACCTAAAGATCTAACTAGAGCTAAAGATCTAAACTAGAGCTAAAGATCTAAACTAGACCTAAAGATCTAAACTAGACCTAAATATCTAAACTAGAGCTAAAGATCTAAACTAGACCTAAAGATCTAAACTAGACCTAAAGATCTAACTAGAGCTAAAGATCTAAACTAGAGCTAAAGATCTAAACTAGACCTAAATATCTAAACTAGACCTAAAGATCTAAACTAGACCTAAAGATCTAAACTAGAGCTAAAGATCTAAACTACAGCTTAAGACCTAAACTAGAGCTAAAGATCTAACTAGAGCTAAAGATCTAAACTAGAGCTAAAGATCTAACTAGACCTAAAGATCTAAACTAGAGCTAAAGATCTAAACTAGACCTAAAGATCTAAACTAGACCTAAAGATCTAACTAGAGCTAAAGATCTAAACTAGACCTAAAGATCTAAACTAGAGCTAAAGATCTAAACTAGACCTAAAGATCTAAACTAGACCTAAAGATCTAAACTAGAGCTAAAGATCTAACTAGAGCTAAAGATCTAAACTAGCACCTAAAGATCTAAACTAGACCTAAAGATCTAAACTACAACATTTGTTAACCTCCAAATGTCTCCAAAAGAGTGTCTGCCCAGTTCAACACTGTTGAAAACAGGTTTTTAGTGTTATTAGCTGACACATAAAACCTAGACAAAGAGCTGCAGGAGAACCATAAATAATGTGGCATTGGCTGAGTCAGGAAGCAGTTGGAGCAGACAGCATCACCTGTACAGGTGCTCCGGTCAGCTCAGTCCTGCTGGACCAATACAAGCTTCCTGAAGTTTGTCTAGACTGCCTTCATTTCACCATGAGGTTCTAACGGAGGTTCAGTTTGTCCAGGTCAGTCTTGCATCTGCATGGGTCTGAAGTTCTCCATCCTGTTCTGCAGAGTCAGACGCTCCAATACTCAGGATTTTTGTCGGCACTTCTCTAAGTCTGTTATGAAGACAAACCACTGCAATGGCTTCTGTTTACACTTCAAGAGGCAAACGGAGCGTCTCCAACTCTGAAACAAGTCTTTATCTCAATTTGGCCTTTAAGAAGCAAGTTTTTACATAACTTTTAGCCTTTGACCCCGATGGAAGAGGGGGGGGGGGGGGGGTAATGGCGTCCTTAAGCAGAAGCGTCGTCATACGTCCAGCAGAAACCTCGTGAAACCATCGGCTCAGAAAACGTCTTCTTCAGATGCTGCATTTTTGTCTTCAACGCGTCTCAGTCTTTAGTTTCATCAGAAAATCCAGAACCGGAGACGCCAACGTTTGTCAACCAATCAGACGAAGCTGAGACTGAATGAGAGTCAGACATTACGGTCTGAGTCAGCAAACACGAATTTGAACCCACAACCTGCAATCATGTTCATCCATTTAACACGATGCAGTGTTTAAAAATATTTTATTTTACTACAGAAATGTAAAGTTCACACACATTTTCTGAAATCTTTCCTAAACAGACTTTTAAACAGCTGCTGGAAAAGAGTTTCTCTCCAATAAAACATGAGTTTATGTTTTATTTCCAGGCCTCAGTGATGACATGAGGAAACTTTTCTCATTAGAGACGTGGCTGTTTGTGCAGCAAAAATAGCACATTACAGTTTATTATGATGGGGATGATTAGTGTAGAAGAACGCAATATAAGTGAGATTTCATCATAACTTCATGAATGCTAGCTTCTATTCTAACTGAAAGTGTCTGTTCATTTTTATCCAAACCTTCCCTCCTTTGTTTGTAACAATAAATCTGCTTCTGTTCGTCTGACGTTACAATCAAGTCCATTTCAGTTTTTCTGACACTCGTCTAATTTTAGCTCTGCTGAATGTAAAAGTCCTTTACAGTCTGCAGCCAGAAGCAGCTTCAGGATGGTTGCTAGGAAACAGCCGTCCTGCTGCCATACTGTCACTCTGTGATGGGGGGCATCACTTTTAACCATAGGGGGTGTTGGGGGGCATCACTTTTAACCACTGTGTGGCTCTGTGGAGGTGTGTGTGTGTGTGTGGGGGGGGGGGGTACAGTTGGTTGACTCTTAATGTGTCCAACAGAAGCAGAGTGATGCTGCTTTACATCTCAAAGTAGTCACACGCCCCAGCAGTGGCCCCGCCCCCTCCACACCACCCTGTAGGTGTGATGGTCTCTGCTGAGGCACGTCATGCGGTTCAGTGTCTCTGAGCTTCATGAAGCTTTTAGATCCTGCAAATCTAAAAGCTTCAGCTGGACAACATGTTAGGACTTTCCTGCAGAAAGTCTTCCTGAAGGCGGTGAACCATCAACCCAGCATCCATCCATCCATCCACCCATCCATCCATCCATCCATGCATGCATGCATGCATGCATCCATCCATCCATGCATGCATGCATCCATCCATCCACCCATCCATCCATCCATCCATCCATGCATGCATGCATCCATCCATCCATCCATCCATGCATCCATCCATCCATCCATCCATCCATGCATGCATGCATCCATCCATCCACCCACCCATCCATCCACCCAACAATCCATGCATCATCCATCCATCATCCATCCATGCATCCATCCATCCATCCATCCATGCATGCATGCATCCATCCATCCACCCATCCACCCAACAATCCATGCATCATCCATCCATCATCCATCCATGCATCCATCCATCCACCCACCCATCCATGCATCATCCATCCATCCATCATCCATCCATCCATCCATCATCCATCCATGCATCCATCCATCCATCCACCCACCCATCCATGCATCCATCCATCCATTCCTCATCCATCCATGCATCCATCCACCCATCAATCCATGCATCATCCATCCATGCATCCATCCATCCATCCATCATCCATCCATGCATCATCCATCCATCCATCCATCCATGCATGCATGCATCCATCCATCCATCCACCCATCCATCCATCATCCATGCATCCATCCACCCATCCATCATCATCCATCCACCCATCCATCATCCACTCATCATCCATCCACCCATCCATCCATTCAGATTTCAGCTTTTGCTGCTACAGGAAGCAGAACTCTCTTCATCTGATGAACTGCAATGATTCCAGTTTCGAGGCTTCATCAAATGCTTCAAACTCAGAGACCTCTGGACTGAAATTCCTCCTACCTGTGACTGCGGTAAACGTTGAGGAGGATGATGACAAAGCCCAGACAGTAACAGGCCAGGGAGGGGCTGCCCACCAGCCTGGAGAGCAAGCGGGTGCGATGCTCCCATCTCGCCATCTGATGACGGACAGCGGAAAAGAGGAAGATGATGTACCAAAACTAACAAATATTGGACCATCTTGAAAACCATTGCGTTTAGGCTCCGCCCAATCAAAGCAGTTTTTACGGTGATTGGAGGATGAAGCAGCTCAACCCACTGCTGGAAGGCCCAGAAAATATTTACTATTATTGTCTTTATTATTACCATCCGCTAAGTGCCATAGTGGATGCAACTTACGATTAGCATGCTTGAATTAAATTTAATAACAATAAGTCATTGAAATTCCCAATCATTTCAATAATTTCTTTCCCACTCCCCAGTGGGAAAAAGGGACAACAGAAGGAGACGGATTTGTTTCAACCAGAGTTTTCCTGTAGGGTCACTGGTTGTTTAGAAAACTGTGTCTGTGTAAGAAGATGAGACCCAGATACAGCACCGAGGCTGACTGGAGGCAGTAATAAGTTTTGCCTTTCCTTTGTGCCCCTGTTGCATAAGACCCCAGTCAGCCCCACACGTAACCACTGACCCACATCACGGGTCTGTTAAACTGCACACGTCGCCCTCTGCAGACAGAAATCAAACCAACTTTTAGCTCTGGAACGTTCCTTTTGTCCACATGCACGCCACTGACAGTGCATGAGAACTACTGAATGAGTGTGACACCCCCCATCCCAAACCGAATTAAGTCAAGTGTCAGTCGCCATCTTTTCATGACACAGACCCACCAAGTTAGAGCCAGACGTCATCAGTACGCAGCGGTTGGTCCCAGTCAGTATGACTAAACATTGCTATGGTAACCACTCACCAATCAGGAGTTCGCTTATTGGAAGCCCCCCCCCCCAAACGCAGGCCACACAAAATCTGTCAAATGTTTTCAACATTGGATGTGGGGGCCAGCAGCCCCCGCCTACTTTTACTGGGGCATCTGATTGGTCAGTTTAAAACTAGAACAACTTGAACTACAGAAAAAAATTTCAGTAAAAAAATGAGGATCCAGAACGGTTCTTCTGACCAGTAGAATGACTGAGGAACAGCTGCTTATTTCTCCATAGAAGTCTACAGGATTTTGTGGGTACTTCCTGTTTGGAACAGGGGCGGGGCTGCTCAGTCCACTTCTCATGTACAGTCAGGTGCCCATAAGCTCTTCTTCCATCATTTATTACATTATAAAATGGAAAGAGGACATAGTGCCCCCTGCTGGTGGGAACATTCACACCAAGGACAAAGTGAGGCTGGACTGGGAAACGTTAGACCAGGAGCACCATTGTGACCCGGACTGGTACAGACTGACCGCCGGGAGGAGGTTCTGAGCTGGACTGAAGGTGAAATGGTTGCTAACGTGTGTTTTTGCTGCAGTTTTACAACTGGAGCTACCTGCAGCATAAAGCCTGAGTCAGCCTCGACAGCCACTTCAGTCCAGTGTGGTGTGATGTTTCTAAAATTTCCATCAGCATCAAAATAATACCAGATCACACATCAGATCCTCCTAAAATAACAAGGCTGCACCCTCTTGTCACTGAGTCACAGAGACCTCATGAATAGTCAACCTCACACCTGATGGAGACTCTGAGCCGTTCCTGCAGCTTCATCGTGCATCATTTAGCAGCCGTTTGCTGCTGGAACCTCAATGGTTCCTCTGGACAAAGCAGAGCTGGACATGTGAGGGAGAGTGGACACACCCTCACGCTAACGACAGGTTCATTAGGAGAAATCTCTGTGGATTATCCTGAAGCACGGCCCTGATACTTTGCCAGAGAGGCGGCCTCCACTCTGCGCATTAGTTCCCCATTTATGCCATTACCTCCATTCAGAATCAGACGAGTGGTACATCTGCACCGTACGATCAGGAGTGGATGATGGATGGTGGCTGTGAGGCTAAAAATACTCTGGCGTCTGCAGAAGAGCCGTTGATGATGTGATCAAACCAATCAAGCTGTTGAAATTAGCGAAGGCGCAGATGAGGAGTGGCGCCCGACGAGCAGAAGGAGCAGCTTCTTTACACAATTAGGCAGCCCTAAGCAGCTGCTCCTGCATCTGTCTGCTGGGTTTAAGGTCAGAACTCTGATGAAACACAATGTACCATTTATGTAATGCCAAATTGTGACAAGGCCTCCTTGTGAAGTGTCTTAAACTGTGTTAATTTTAAAAACCCTTGAGGGAGAATGTCTCCACACTGGAATCTGTCCACCGGATCAGCAGCTGATTCACCCCATTAATGTGCTTCAAAGGGAACAACCTGCACAGACGAACATGAAGGACGATGATTAAGGGGGAACAGGAACATCAGCAGACCCCATCCTTGGCATGAATCTGTGGACTAAACCGGATTCACCAGAGAGAACTGCTAACTTCATGCAGAATCCCCTGAGAAACAGAGCAAAAAACGCTGGCCTCAGGTCTGATGCAGCCAACTGTTCTCAGGACAAGTCCTCTTTTTAAGACATTTCCTGTTATGCAACAGCCGCTCTGGTGTTTCTTAAGGACAGACACACCAGTGCACAAACACATTTTAATGATGCTGACAAAACCATGAAGAAGTCACAGTTCTCCCCAACTGTTGGATGAAACACGGAGTTCCCCAGGGCTCTGCTCTAGGCCCGCTGCTCACAGTAACTCGGATAGAAGCAAACACGGTAACAGCAGCTATTCCAATGAAGCATCAACACCCCTCAACCCTTGGATTCAAGGAGAGGAGCTAGTCTCCATTAAGGAAAAGCATGTAGGACTTGCTGTGGAATAAGGCCCAGTATATGACGGACCTTCTTGTTTGGTTCCAGACCAGGTTCTAGACAGACAAGCTGCTGGAACATGTCAATAAGGGTCAGGGGTTGATGCTGCATTTTGAAGTCAGATTACAAGTTTAGTAACAAGATGTATAAAATTGTCTTTATTTAAAGGAAGAAATATCTAAGTTTCTGGTTTATTGAGGGTTAATTGTGGACTTAGATGTAAGAATCTGTCATAATTAGGTCTATGACCTGAAGTACAGGACGTAGTAAAAAATGGAAATAAATATCAAAGCCTTATTCACTGCAACCATCAGGGTTTCTGCAAAAATGCCAGAGAATATTGACATTAAACTCCCAGCAGTTTCTATCTGAAGCTTCTTCTGCACAGAGCAGCAGTTTGGAAATGTTTTCCTGAGCCCACTGCAGTGACTCACACAGACCTGAGCCCACGCCGCGCTGGAACATCTGACATTACATCAACCTCGCTGTCGGCGGACGCCAAACATTTCTCTGATCCTGACTAAAACCTAAGGATGAAGCAGAGGAGCTGCTTCTTCCGCCAGAATCAACAGCACGTTCAGCCCAACCAGCAGAAAAACCTGGAGCGGCTCGTTTCCCTGAACCCGCCTGATCTTCACTTGGAGGGTTCTGGTTCTTTTAAAAAGAGTCCAGGCTAAGAGGGATGGTATCTTCCCAGTTTCTATGAGTGGGAAGTGAACGGTCTGTGATGCAGACCCCTCCCCTCCCTCTAACTTTTTCCTCACCAGCCACATGCTGAGTACATACAAAATAAACATCTTTTTTCTTTATTTCAATATTTTTCGCTGGAAATGAAAAAGTCTCACTGTGGTGGAAGGAGAAGGTGGGGGGTTCTAGGTTCTGATGATGTGAGATAGCAGCTGTCTTCATTCATATCAGTGTCCAGAAGCTGCTGAACTGCAGGCTGGAAGCGCGTTGGTGCTAACCTGAGCATGCCGTCCTGCTGCTTTAGGATCAAGTCAGGGACCAAAGCCGGACAGGAAGGGGAGACTCTGGTCAAACGCCACCAGCTCGGGTTCAACTGGTCTGCTCCCATGCTGTCCTGTGTTTTTTATAGACCCTCCTTAGAGAGCAGTTTTATGTGACAGCTTAGTAAATGTGGATTCCAATGCAAAAAGAGCGAAGGGTTCCTAAAACTCTGAATGCTGCAGGGTTTCAGACGAAGGAATAATCCTTTAGGATGAGTCTGAACAGCTTCCAGATGGATTTTCAGATGAAAGAAAACAGAGATCCAGTCTGCATCCAGCTGTTTTTCCAGAGAGGATCACGTTTGAAGACGAAGCTCGGCCTACAGGCTGACGTCTCCAACAAATGAACGACATCCAACCATCTTCTTCTGGCCCTGTGCAGGGTCATGGGGTTACTGGAGCCTATCCCCACTCCTTCAGACTGAAGGTGGTTTGTAGTCCACCGCAGGACCACACACAATGATTAACTATTTTCGTGATCATCTTATCACTGAAAAATGCTTAAAAACGCTTATTAATATAAACAGACTTTCCAAAAATGACTCCTGTTTCAACTCATTTAAGGAAATGAGGCTGGTCTGCAGCCGCCATGTTGGATGTCCATCTGAGGACATGAACTGATGAGGTTCCCAACATGTAGGTCAGTGGGCAGCTTCAACGGAGATGACTGCAGAGACGCCGCCTCCATCTGAGGACAGGAGATCAGATGATGCTTGATATTCCACTGAATATGCGGCTCGCTCTGTCTTCACAGATGGAGCTGCAGATAATGCATGAAGCCGAGCGGCAGCTGACCTCTGAATGGGAGCGAGGTAGGGCCGTGTGCACTTAGTGGAAAAAACCCTCGTTAAGAGCACCGAATGGAAAACAGCCAGAAACATGGGACCGAATTAGAAACACGGCAGAAACAAAGCCGGAGAGGAGACGTCTGTCCATGTTTATCTATGGTTATTGGCAACTGAGCCCATCGTTCAACCTAAAACACTTCCTGATCAACGAGCCTCGGATCAGCTGACTGGATCAATGCAGAATTCAGAGAAGTGGAAAAATTCACCATTTTGATACAGAAGTGAATTAATGGCCGTTTGTCACAGAGCGCAAACCATCAACTGATGTGTTTCCTCTGCAAACGCTTTGATACGTAAACCTATTCTGGGGAGAACCAATAAAGCTACGGGTTCAGTCCCATCCGTTCCTTCAGTCCCATCCGTCCCTAGAATAATAACAAACCATCATTTTATTTGTAACAGCGTCCTGATAGAAAACCCTTCCAGACAAAGACTGCAGTAGAAAGTTGTCCTCACTAAAGACCATCTCTAACTAAAACAATGTTTTAAAGAAAGTTCAAATTAAAGCTTCATTTCTGAGTATGTCTTTATTCAAATGGTTGTGAATCAGGAGCAGAAAAAGAATGTTGTTTAAGAAAGTTTGTATTTGTGATGTTGAAAATATGCTGGGCGGAGCCCCAGAAGCTCCCTGCTCCGCCCCATTCTGATGCATCCACTTAGTTCAGCTTTATTTTCGTAGCCTAATATCACAACACAGTTGTCTCAAGGACAGGAGCACAGACGAGCCAACTGGAATCACTCCCGCCCCCCAGAGGGGAGTGGGAAAGAATCGCACTGCCCCAAACAGAGGAGTAGAGAACTACATGATCAATGAATGATCAAGAACCTGCAGACCAACAGATCCATTGACGTGTTTGTTTTTCTCGTCTGAGCTGGAATCTGGATCTAAACTGTAAGGATGGATAGCTACCATATTGCTGCCATTTTTGTTGCCCCGCTAATGTTTGATTGGGGTTTGTGAGGCTAGGGGAGAGAGTGTAAACAGATGGATGGAGTGCAGCAAGCTCACTCGGTACCAACAGTCCCACCCACAGCTCAGAGGTGAATTTCTGATGAAGTCCTGACGCTCTGCAGAAACTATGTCTTAGAAAACGACACAGGATTTAGATGTAGGCCAAAAGCTGCATCATCATCATCAAAAGGCCACTGGGAAGACGTTTATATTAGATCAGAAGATGATGGTAGTGGACTTTCACTCCACTTCCACTATTTACATTGATCTCACAAAGGCATCAACAACTCTCATGAGCTCTCTTCGTAGTTCTCTTTTATTTGGACACTCAGAGGCTGTTTCCTGTGTTTCTCTGACCGTAACTCAGAGGATTAATGTCCAGACACAAAAGAATCGCTGCTGTCCTCTGAAAACCTTTAGCCCCAGCTGTTCTGACAAGTGGATACGGCTGTCTGCACATGAAAAATGGTCAAACCTGTGAGGGACACACAGGTGACCCACGGGAAATATGAAGGACCCCCGTAGAGAGAAAATGTTCATGCAGGCTACGGGTCCTAGGGAACACTTCTGCAACACGTATGGGGGAGTAAGGGGGATGTAGGTGAGACGCAGGCGTGTCGTAAAGATTTCATACGTGCGCGCTCTTTGCTGCAGCCTGTTAGAAATGAGGAAATGAGCCAATCAGAGAGTAGTTTGTGTGGACGTCCTACAGGCACTTACGGATCACGTGCACACCCTGTGTGTGCAGCATTTGTTAGTAAGGAGCCAGAACTCACACCTCACTGACGACTAGAGTGTGGTGTAAGGACTTCATAAGTGCGTGGAACTTCCATTATTCTAACAAATACTTCACTTACCACACACACCACAATGGTACGTTCCATTATCATGATGTTTCACATCCAATGAAAATTAAATCCGTTAAACTTTGACCAATCCAGGACTCCGATCTGGTTGTGACGTAAGGGTAGCATTCTTTTCAAAACACAGAAGTGCCAATCGTTTGTAAACTGGGAGACGGTTGAGTCCGGCCGGTTCTATGGCACCACGTCTTTTATTGATGGGAACAGAGGGGGGGGGGGGGGATTCGCACCGCTACAACATTTGGCCCCAAGCCTCTTCCACCTGCAGGGGCGTGTGCTAGTGATGAGTCAGATTCAGCTGTGGGAGGGGCCGAGTCACTGACTGCAGCATCAGGTGATTGTTGAGGAAGGACAAAGTCAGTCATGACAGTGAGGTCAGCTGTGATGGTAGTCACCGCTTTAGCTGATTGTGACACAGCAGAAGAACTGCCTGATGGGAAAAACTGTAATGGTGCAGGAAGGAAGAGTGGGCGGAGTTTATTCTTGGCACTTCAAGGCTGTAGTGTATTTTTCCATAAGTACCCATGTGAGCGGTGGTTTGGATGCTTGTCAGGAGATTGTGCTTCAGAGGGATCATTATCTGAGGCCTGGCAGGTCTGGAGGGGTCAGCAGACCTTTTCCTGCTGGAGGCCACAGTGAGTTACGGTGAAGAGCTGTTCTCTCAGCCTCTGGTTCCCTCTCCTTCAGCGACGGCGAGAGGCTCGGACCAAAACCCTCTTCTGAAGGAGAGATGCTCAGCTTGGAGCCACACTGCAGCAGCTGAGTGTTTAGGAAACTAACCGGCTAAAGACCTGCCACTAGGTGGCGCGTTCAACGTGCCGCCGGAGAGAACTGCCCCCGTTTAGCAGCAGATAGGAAATCTGCACAGCCGTAATTACAGCAACTGAGGGAGCAGCGCTCCACAAATACTCAATTATCTGAGACTGCTGCAGATTACAATATTCCCCTCAGATGAACACGGGACCACTTCTGTGGAGCGTCTGAGGGAACCGGACCACCGAGACCCCCAAACCGTACGGCTGTGGAGGCAAACGCTACACAACGCGGCGACAAACTGACACTTTGATGCACAGCCCGCTGCTGAAGGCTGAGCATCATCCTGCCATTAAGATGCTGCTCCGGAGCTGACATTATGTGTCCGTGTACGCAGCTCTGTGCGTCACTCTGTAAAAATAATCCCAACGCTGACAGCTGACGGTAATCAAAGTCCTGTTTCCGACATCGCTCCAGTCATGTGACCAAGCAGAGTAATCAAGTACCCATCATCAGGATCCAGTGCTCTTTTCTGTTTCTCTATTTAGACATTTGTAGATGTTTTATGTTAACATCTTTACATCAAACGGTTTCCTTTTGATTTTGGGTCAGAAGAACAGGAACCCACAAACCTGCCTGGAAACAGGGATGGGGGGGGACTGGACTGATCTGGAATTCTATTCACGTTTCAGCGAGAAATGTGAGACTCTACCTGAAGACATTTGTGGGTCAAAGCGACTCCTTCATGAAGATCCAGAAAATGGAGCAGCTTCCACGAGACTGAAACTGGTTCCAAGTCCCTTTCTGTTCATGAGGCTGAAACTGGTTCCAAGTCCCTCTCTGTTCCTGAGACTGAAACTGGTTCCAAGTCCCTCTCTGTTCCTGAGACTGAAACTGGTTCCAAGTCCCTCTCTGTTCATGAGCATGAAACTGGTTCCAAGTCCCTCTCTGTTCCCGAGACTGAAACTGGTTCCAAGTCCCTCTCTGTTCCTGAGACTGAAACTGGTTCCAAGTCCCTCTCTGTTCCTGAGACTGAAACTGGTTCCAAGTCCCTCTCTGTTCATGAGACTGAAACTGGTTCCAAGTCCCTCTCTGTTCATGAGGCTGAAACTGGTTCCAAGTCCCTCTCTGTTCCTGAGACTGAAACTGGTTCCAAGTTCCTCTCTGTTCATGAGGCTGAAACTGGTTCCAAGTTCCTCTCTGTTCATGAGGCTGAAACTGATTCCAAGTTCCTCTCTGTTCATGAGACTGAAACTGGTTCCAAGTCCCTCTCTGTTCATGAGGCTGAAACTGGTTCCAAGTTCCTCTCTGTTCCTGAGGCTGAAACTGGTTCCAAGTCCCTCTCTGTTCCTGAGAATGAAACTGGTTCCAAGTCCCTCTCTGTTCATGAGGCTGAAACTGGTTCCAAGTCCCTCTCTGTTCATGAGCCTGAAACTGGTTCCAAGTCCCTCTCTGTTCCTGAGACTGATCTGGTTCCAAGTCCCTCTCTGTTCATGAGCCTGAAACTGGTTCCAAGTCCCTCTCTGTTCATGAGACTGAAACTGGTTCCAAGTCCCTCTCTGTTCCTGAGACTGAAACTGGTTCCAAGTCCCTCTCTGTTCCTGAGACTGAAACTGGTTCCAAGTTCCTCTCTGTTCATGAGGGTGAAACTGGTTCCAAGTTCCTCTCTGTTCATGAGGCTGAAACTGGTTCCAAGTTCCTCTCTGTTCATGAGACTGAAACTGGTTCCAAGTTCCTCTCTGTTCATGAGACTGAAACTGGTTCCAAGTCCCTCTCTGTTCATGAGGCTGAAACTGGTTCCAAGTCCCTCTCTGTTCATGAGACTGAAACTGGTTCCAAGTTCCTCTCTGTTCCTGAGGCTGAAACTGGTTCCAAGTCCCTCTCTGTTCATGAGACTGAAACTGGTTCCAAGTCCCTCTCTGTTCATGAGGCTGAAACTGGTTCCAAGTTCCTCTCTGTTCATGAGGCTGAAACTGGTTCCAAGTCCCTCTCTGTTCATGAGACTGAAACTGGTTCCAAGTCCCTCTCTGTTCCTGAGACTGAAACTGGTTCCAAGTCCCTCTCTGTTCCTGAGGCTGAAACTGGTTCCAAGTTCCTCTCTGTTCATGAGGCTGAAACTGGTTCCAAGTTCCTCTCTGTTCATGAGGCTGAAACTGGTTCCAAGTCCCTCTCTGTTCATGAGGCTGAAACTGGTTCCAAGTTCCTCTCTGTTCTGAGGCTGAAACTGGTTCCAAGTCCCTCTCGTTCCTGAGACTGAAACTGGTTCCAAGTCCCTCTCTGTTCATGAGACTGAAACTGGTTCCAAGTCCCTCTCTGTTCCTGAGGCTGAAACTGGTTCCAATCCCTCTCTGTTCCTGAGACTGAAACGGGTTCCAAGTCCCTCTCTGTGTCATGAGACTGAAACTGGTTCCCAAGTCCCTCTCTGTTCCTGAGACTGAAACTGGTTTCCAAGTCCCTCTCTTTCATGAGACTGAAACTGGTTCCAAGTCCCTCTCTGTTCCTGAGACTGAACTGGTTCCAAGTCCTCTCTGTTCATGAGACTGAAACTGGTTCCAAGTCCTCTCTGTTCATGAGGCTGAAATTGGTTTCCAAGTCCTCTCTGTTCATGAGCCTGAAACTGGTTCCAAGTCCCTCTCTGTTCATGAGGCTGAAACTGGTTCCAAGTTCCTCCTCTGTTCCTGAGGCTGAGACTGGTTCCAAGTCCCTCTCTGTTCATGAGGCTGAAACTGGTTCCAAGTCCCTCTCTGTTCCTGAGACTGAAACTGGTTCCAAGTTCCTCTCTGTTCATGAGGCTGAAACTGGTTCCAAGTCCCTCTCTGTTCATGAGGCTGAAATTGGTTCCAAGTCCCTCTCTGTTCATGAGGCTGAAACTGGTTCCAAGTCCCTCTCTGTTCCTGAGGCTGAAACTGGTTCCAAGTTCCTCTCTGTTCATGAGGCTGAAACTGGTTCCAAGTCCCTCTCTGTTCATGAGGCTGAAACTGGTTCCAAGTTCCTCTCTGTTCATGAGGCTGAAACTGGTTCCAAGTTCCTCTCTGTTCATGAGGCTGAAACTGGTTCCAAGTCCCTCTCTGTTCATGAGGCTGAAACTGGTTCCAAGTCCCTCTCTGTTCCTGAGACTGAAACTGGTTCCAAGTCCCTCTCTGTTCCTGAGGCTGAAACTGGTTCCAAGTCCCTCTCTGTTCCTGAGACTGAAACTGGTCCCAAGTCCCTCTCTGTTCATGAGCCTGAAACTGGTTCCAAGTCCCTCTCTGTTCCCGAGACTGAAACTGGTTCCAAGTCCCTCTCTGTTCCTGAGACTGAAACTGGTTCCAAGTCCATCTCTGTTCCTGAGACTGAAACTGGTTCCAAGTCCCTCTCTGTTCATGAGACTGAAACTGGTTCCAAGTCCCTCTCTGTTCATGAGGCTGAAACTGGTCCCAAGTCCCTCTCTGTTCATGAGCCTGAAACTGGTTTCAAGTCCCTCTCTGTTCCCGAGACTGAAACTGGTTCCAAGTCCCTCTCTGTTCATGAGACTGAAACTGGTTCCAAGTCCCTCTCTGTTCCTGAGACTGAAACTGGTTCCAAGTCCCTCTCTGTTCATGAGGCTGAAACTGGTTCCAAGTCCCTCTCTGTTCCCGAGACTGAAACTGGTTCCAAGTCCCTCTCTGTTCCTGAGACTGATCTGGTTCCAAGTCCCTCTCTGTTCATGAGCCTGAAACTGGTTCCAAGTCCCTCTCTGTTCATGAGACTGAAACTGGTTCCAAGTCCCTCTCTGTTCCTGAGACTGAAACTGGTTCCAAGTCCCTCTCTGTTCCTGAGACTGAAACTGGTTCCAAGTCCCTCTCTGTTCATGAGGCTGAAACTGGTTCCAAGTTCCTCTCTGTTCATGAGGCTGAAACTGGTTCCAAGTTCCTCTCTGTTCATGAGACTGAAACTGGTTCCAAGTTCCTCTCTGTTCATGAGGCTGAAACTGGTTCCAAGTCCCTCTCTGTTCATGAGGCTGAAACTGGTTCCAAGTCCCTCTCTGTTCATGAGACTGAAACTGGTTCCAAGTCCCTCTCTGTTCCTGAGACTGAAACTGGTTCCAAGTCCCTCTCTGTTCATGAGACTGAAACTGGTTCCAAGTCCCTCTCTGTTCATGAGGCTGAAATTGGTTCCAAGTCCCTCTCTGTTCATGAGACTGAAACTGGTTCCAAGTCCCTCTCTGTTCCTGAGGCTGAAACTGGTTCCAAGTCCCTCTCTGTTCATGAGGCTGAAACTGGTTCCAAGTCCCTCTCTGTTCCTGAGACTGAAACTGGTTCCAAGTCCCTCTCTGTTCATGAGGCTGAAACTGGTTCCAAGTCCCTCTCTGTTCATGAGGCTGAAACTGGTTCCAAGTCCCTCTCTGTTCCTGAGACTGAAACTGGTTCCAAGTTCCTCTCTGTTCATGAGGGCTGAAACTGGTTCCAAGTTCCTCTCTGTTCATGAGGCTGAAACTGGTTCCAAGTTCCTCTCTGTTCATGAGGCTGAAACTGGTTCCAAGTCCCTCTCTGTTCATGAGGCTGAAACTGGTTCCAAGTTCCTCTCTGTTCCTGAGGCTGAAACTGGTTCCAAGTCCCTCTCTGTTCCTGAGACTGAAACTGGTTCCAAGTCCCTCTCTGTTCATGAGACTGAAACTGGTTCCAAGTCCCTCTCTGTTCCTGAGGCTGAAACTGGTTCCAAGTCCCTCTCTGTTCCTGAGACTGAAACTGGTTCCAAGTCCCTCTCTGTTCATGAGACTGAAACTGGTTCCAAGTCCCTCTCTGTTCCTGAGACTGAAACTGGTTCCAAGTCCCTCTCTGTTCATGAGACTGAAACTGGTTCCAAGTCCCTCTCTGTTCCTGAGACTGAAACTGGTTCCAAGTCCCTCTCTGTTCATGAGACTGAAACTGGTTCCAAGTCCCTCTCTGTTCATGAGGCTGAAATTGGTTCCAAGTCCCTCTCTGTTCATGAGACTGAAACTGGTTCCAAGTCCCTCTCTGTTCATGAGGCTGAAACTGGTTCCAAGTTCCTCTCTGTTCCTGAGGCTGAGACTGGTTCCAAGTCCCTCTCTGTTCATGAGGCTGAAACTGGTTCCAAGTCCCTCTCTGTTCCTGAGACTGAAACTGGTTCCAAGTTCCTCTCTGTTCATGAGGCTGAAACTGGTTCCAAGTCCCTCTCTGTTCATGAGGCTGAAATTGGTTCCAAGTCCCTCTCTGTTCATGAGGCTGAAACTGGTTCCAAGTCCCTCTCTGTTCCTGAGGCTGAAACTGGTTCCAAGTTCCTCTCTGTTCATGAGGCTGAAACTGGTTCCAAGTCCCTCTCTGTTCATGAGGCTGAAACTGGTTCCAAGTTCCTCTCTGTTCATGAGGCTGAAACTGGTTCCAAGTTCCTCTCTGTTCATGAGGCTGAAACTGGTTCCAAGTCCCTCTCTGTTCATGAGGCTGAAACTGGTTCCAAGTCCCTCTCTGTTCCTGAGACTGAAACTGGTTCCAAGTCCCTCTCTGTTCCTGAGGCTGAAACTGGTTCCAAGTCCCTCTCTGTTCCTGAGACTGAAACTGGTCCAAGTCCCTCTCTGTTCATGAGCCTGAAACTGGTTCCAAGTCCCTCTCTGTTCCCGAGACTGAAACTGGTTCCAAGTCCCTCTCTGTTCCTGAGACTGAAACTGGTTCCAAGTCCATCTCTGTTCCTGAGACTGAAACTGGTTCCAAGTCCCTCTCTGTTCATGAGACTGAAACTGGTTCCAAGTCCCTCTCTGTTCATGAGGCTGAAACTGGTTCCCAAGTCCCTCTCTGTTCATGAAGCCTGAAACTGGTTTCAAGTCCCTCTCTGTTCCCGAGACTGAAACTGGTTCCAAGTCCCTCTCTGTTCATGAGACTGAAACTGGTTCCAAGTCCCTCTCTGTTCCTGAGACTGAAACTGGTTCCAAGTCCCTCTCTGTTCATGAGGCTGAAACTGGTTCCAAGTCCCTCTCTGTTCCCGAGACTGAAACTGGTTCCAAGTCCCTCTCTGTTCCTGAGACTGATCTGGTTCCAAGTCCCTCTCTGTTCATGAGCCTGAAACTGGTTCCAAGTCCCTCTCTGTTCATGAGACTGAAACTGGTTCCAAGTCCCTCTCTGTTCCTGAGACTGAAACTGGTTCCAAGTCCCTCTCTGTTCCTGAGACTGAAACTGGTTCCAAGTCCCTCTCTGTTCATGAGGCTGAAACTGGTTCCAAGTTCCTCTCTGTTCATGAGGCTGAAACTGGTTCCAAGTTCCTCTCTGTTCATGAGACTGAAACTGGTTCCAAGTTCCTCTCTGTTCATGAGGCTGAAACTGGTTCCAAGTCCCTCTCTGTTCATGAGGCTGAAACTGGTTCCAAGTCCCTCTCTGTTCATGAGACTGAAACTGGTTCCAAGTCCCTCTCTGTTCATGAGGCTGAAACTGGTTCCAAGTCCTCTTTGTTCATGAGACTGAAACTGGTTCCAAGTCCCTCTCTGTTCATGAGGCTGAAATTGGTTCCAAGTCCCTCTCTGTTCATGAGACTGAAACTGGTTCCAAGTCCCTCTCTGTTCCTGAGGCTGAAACTGGTTCCAAGTCCTCTCTGTTCATGAGGCTGAAACTGGTTCCAAGTCCCTCTCTGTTCCTGAGACTGAAACTGGTTCCAAGTCCCTCTCTTTCATGAGCTGAACTGGTTCAAGCCCTCTCTGTTCATGAGGGCCTGAAACTGGTTCCAAGTCCCTCTACTGTTCATGAGGCTGAAACTGGTTCCAAGGTCCTCTCTGGTCATGAGGCTGAAACTGGTTCCAAGTTTCCTCTCTGTTCATGAGGCTGAAACTGGTTCCAAGTTCCTCTCTGTTCATGAGGCTGAAACTGGTTCCAAGTCCCTCTCTGTTCATGAGGCTGAAACTGGTTCCAAGTTCCTCTCTGTTCCTGAGGCTGAAACTGGTTCCAAGTCCCTCTCTGTTCCTGAGAATGAAACTGGTTCCAAGTCCCTCTCTGTTCATGAGGCTGAAACTGGTTTCCAAGTCCCTCTCTGTTCCCGAGACTGAAACTGGTTCCAAGTCCCTCTCTGTTCCTGAGACTGATCTGGTTCCAAGTCCCTCTCTGTTCATGAGCCTGAAACTGGTTCCAAGTCCCTCTCTGTTCATGAGACTGAAACTGGTTCCAAGTCCCTCTCTGTCCTGAGACTGAAACTGGTTCCAAGTCCCTCTCTGTTCATGAGACTGAAACTGGTTCCAAGTCCCTCTCTGTTCCTGAGACTGAAACTGGTTCCAAGTTCCTCTCTGTTCATGAGGCTGAAACTGGTTCCAAGTCCCTCTCTGTTCATGAGACTGAAACTGGTTCCAAGTCCCTCTCTGTTCCTGAGGCTGAAACTGGTTCCAAGTCCCTCTCTGTTCATGAGGCTGAAACTGGTTCCAAGTCCCTCTCTGTTCCTGAGACTGAAACTGGTTCCAAGTCCCTCTCTGTTCATGAGGCTGAAACTGGTTCCAAGTCCCTCTCTGTTCATGAGGCTGAAACTGGTTCCAAGTTCCTCTCTGTTCATGAGGCTGAAACTGGTTCCAAGTTCCTCTCTGTTCATGAGGCTGAAACTGGTTCCAAGTTCCTCTCTGTTCATGAGGCTGAAACTGGTTCCAAGTCCCTCTCTGTTCATGAGGCTGAAACTGGTTCCAAGTTCCTCTCTGTTCCTGAGGCTGAAACTGGTTCCAAGTCCCTCTCTGTTCCTGAGAATGAAACTGGTTCCAAGTCCCTCTCTGTTCATGAGGCTGAAACTGGTTCCAAGTCCCTCTCTGTTCCCGAGACTGAAACTGGTTCCAAGTCCCTCTCTGTTCCTGAGACTGATCTGGTTCCAAGCCCTCTCTGTTCATGAGCCTGAAACTGGTTCCAAGTCCCTCTCTGTTCCATGAGACTGAAACTGGTTCCAAGTCCCTCTCTGTTTCCTGAGACTGAAACTGGTTCCAAGTCCCTCTCTATTCCTGAGACTGAAACTGGTTCCAAGTTCCTCTCTGTTCATGAGGGTGAAACTGGTTCCAAGTTCCTCTCTGTTCATGAGGCTGAAACTGGTTCCAAGTTCCTCTCTGTTCATGAGACTGAAACTGGTTCCAAGTTCCTCTCTGTTCATGAGACTGAAACTGGTTCCAAGTCCCTCTCTGTTCATGAGACTGAAACTGGTTCCAAGTCCCTCTCTGTTCCTGAGACTTGAAACTGGTTCCAAGTCCCTCTCTGTTCATGAGGACTGAAACTGGTTCCAAGTCCCTCTCTGTTCCTGAGACTGAAACTGGTTCCAAGTCCCTCTCTGTTCATGAGACTGAAACTGGTTCCCAAGTCCCTCTCTGTTCATGAGGCTGAAATTGGTTCCAAGTCCTCTCTGTTCATGAGACTGAAACTGGTTCCAAGTCCCTCTCTGTTCATGAGGCTGAAACTGGTTCCAAGTTCCTCTCTGTTCCTGAGCTGAGACTGGTTCCAATCCCTCTCTGTTCATGAGGCTGAAACTGGTTCCAAGTCCCTCTCTGTTCCTGAGACTGAAACTGGTTCCAAGTTCCTCTCTGTTCATGAGGCTGAAACTGGTTCCAAGTCCCTCTCTGTTCATGAGGCTGAAATTGGTTCCAAGTCCCTCTCTGTTCATGAGGCTGAAACTGGTTCCAAGTCCCCTCTCTGTTCATGAGGCTGAAACTTTCCAAGTCCCTCTCTGTTCCTGAGACTGAAACTGGTTACAAGTCCCTCTCTGTTCCTGAGGCTGAACTGGTTCCAAGTTCCTCTGCTGTTCAATGAGGCTGAAACTGGTTCCAAGTCCCTCTCTGTTCATGAGGCTGAAACTGGTTCCAAGTTCCTCTCTGTTCATGAGGCTGAAACTGGTTCCAAGTCCCTCTTACTGTTCAGATACTGAAACTGGTTCCAAGTCCCTCTCTGTTCATGAGGCTGAAACTGGTTCCAAGTTCCTCTCTGTTCATGAGGCTTGAAACTGGTTCCAAGTCCCTCTCTGTTCATGAGGCTGAAACTGGTTCCAGTCCCTCTCTGTTCCTGAGACTGAAACTGGTCCAAGTCCCTCTCTGTTCCTGAGACTGAAAATGGTTCCAAGTCCCTCTCTGTTCATGAAGACTGAAACTGGTTCCAAGTCCCCTCTCTGTTCATGAGGCTGAAACTGTCCCAAGTCCCTCTCTGTTCATGAGCCTGAAACTGGTTTCAAGTCCCTCTCTGTTCCCGAGACTGAGACTGGTTCCAAGTCCCATCTCTGTTCCTGAGACTGAAACTGGTTCCAAGTCCCTCTCTGTTCATGAGGCTGAAACTGGTTCCAGTCCCTCTCTGTTCCCGAGACTGAACTGGTTCCAAGTCCCTCTCTGTTCCTGAGACTGAACTGGTTCCAAGTCCCTCTCTGTTCATGAGCCTGAAACTGGTTCCAAGTCCCTCTCTGTTCATGAGACTGAAAACTGGTTCCAAGTCCCTCTCTGTTCCTGAGACTGAAACTGGTTCCAAGTCCCTCTCTGTTCCTGAGACTGAAACTGGTTCCAAGTCCTCTCTGTTCATGAGCGAAACTGGTTCCAAGTCCCTCTCTGTTCATGAGGCTGAAACTGGTTCCAAGTTCCTCTCTGTTCATGAAACTGAAACTGGTTCCAAGTTCCTCTCTGTTCATGAGGCTGAAACTGGTTCCAAGTCCCTCTCTGTTCATGAGGCTGAAACTGGTTCCAAGTCCCTCTCTGTTCTGAGACTGAAACTGGTTCCAAGTCCCTCTCTGTGCATGAGGCTGAAACTGGTTCCAAGTCCCTCTCTGTTCATGAGACTGAAACTGGTTCCAAGCCTCTCTGTTCATGAGGACTGAAACTGGTTCCAAGTCCCTCTCTGTTCATGGAGCTGAAACTGGTTCCAAGTCCCTCTCTGTTCCATGAGAGCTGAAACTGGTTCCAAGTCCCTCTCTGTTCATGAGGCTGAAAACTGGTTCCAAGTCCCTCCTTCTATGTCAATCCCTCTTCCTGAGACTGAAACTGGTTCCAAGTCCCTCTCTGTTCATGAGGCTGAAACTGGTTCCAAGTCCCTCTCTGTTCATGAGGCTGAAACTGGTTCCAAGTCCCTCTCTGTTCCTGAGACTGAAACTGGTTCCAAGTTCCTCTCTGTTCATGAGGCTGAAACTGGTTCCAAGTTCCTCTCTGTTCATGAGGCTGAAACTGGTTCCAAGTTCCTCTCTGTTCATGAGGCTGAAACTGGTTCCAAGTCCCTCTCTGTTCATGAGGCTGAAACTGGTTCCAAGTTCCTCTCTGTTCCTGAGGCTGAAACTGGTTCCAAGTCCCTCTCTGTTCCTGAGAATGAAACTGGTTCCAAGTCCCTCTCTGTTCCTGAGGCTGAAACTGGTTCCAAGTCCCTCTCTGTTCCCGAGACTGAAACTGGTTCCAAGTCCCTCTCTGTTTCCTGAGACTGAAACTGGTTCCAAGTCCCTCTCTGTTCATGAGACTGAAACTGGTTCCAAGTCCCTCTCTGTTCCTGAGGCTGAAACTGGTTCCAGTCCCTCTCTGTTCATGAGGCTGAAACTGGTTCCAAGTCCCTCTCTGTTCCTGAGACTGAACTGGTTCCAAGTCCCTCTCTGTTCATGAGGCTGAAACTGGTTCCAAGTCCCTCTCTGTTCATGAGGCTGAAACTGGTTCCAAGTCCCTCTCTGTTCCTGAGAACTGAAACTGGTTCCAAGTTCCTCTCTGTTCATGAGGCTGAAACTGGTTCCAAGTCCTCTCTGTTCATGAGGCTGAAACTGGTTCCAAGTTCCTCTCTGTTCATGAGGCTGAAACTGGTTCCAAGTCCCTCTCTGTTCATGAGGCTGAAACTGGTTCCAAGTTCCTCTCTGTTCCTGAGGCTGAAACTGGTTCCAAGTCCCTCTCTGTTCCTGAGAATGAAACTGGTTCCAAGTCCCTCTCTGTTCATGAGGCTGAAACTGGTTCCAAGTCCCTCTCTGTTCCCGAGACTGAAACTGGTTCCAAGTCCCTCTCTGTTCCTGAGACTGAAACTGGTTCCAAGTCCCTCTCTGTTCATGAGACTGAAACTGGTTCCAAGTCCCTCTCTGTTCATGAGGCTGAAACTGGTTCCAAGTTCCTCTCTGTTCCTGAGGCTGAAACTGGTCCAAGTCCCTCTCTGTTCATGAGGCCTGAAACTGGTTCCAAGTCCCCTCTCTGTTCCTGAGACTGAAACTGGTTCCAAGTCCCTCTCTGTTCCTGAGGCTGAACTGGTTCCAAGTCCCTCTCTGTTCCTGAGACTGAAACTGATTCCAAGTCCCTCTCTGTTCCTGAGGCTGAAACTGGTTCCAAGTCCCTCTCTGTTCCTGAGACTGAAACTGGTTCCAAGTCCCTCTCTGTTCATGAGACTGATAACTGGTTCCAAGTCCCTCTGTTCCTGAGGCTGAAACTGGTTCCAAGTCCCTCTCTGTTCCTGAGACTGAAACTGGTTCCAAGTCCCTCTCTGTTCATGAGACTGAAACTGGTTCCAAGTCCCTCTCTGTTCATGAGACTGAAACTGGTTCCAAGTCCCTCTCTGTTCATGAGACTGAAACTGGTTCCAAGTCCCTCTCTGTTCATGAGGCTGAAACTGGTTCCAAGTCCCTCTCTGTTCATGAGGCTGAAACTGGTGTCCAAGTCCCTCTCTGTTCATCTTTCCATCTAATGTAAAGTCTTCTAGTCTTTTCCTATTATGCTGTTTTTTTAGCCTAAATCCATCTGTTGTTTTGGTTTCTAGAACCTAGTCCTGCAGAGCAGCAGGCGCTCATCGGACAGAGCTACTGGGCCGGGACTGAAGGCGTGGAGTGAGCCCGCCCGCCCTCTGGTTTCCTCTAGCTCACACCCCCCCACACCTCCAAGCTAACATTATCGGTGCTACAGAAACAGCAGCAATATCAGAGCCAGACGGTTCTGATCCACATTCCAGCAAAGACACGGACCAACAAAGCGTTCATGGATCAGAAAGGGGCGGAGGATAGCGACTGTGGCTGTCCATCCTAAATGGGGCAGAAACCTTCCATCCTATACAGGCAAGACCTTCCATCCTAGACGTGGCAGAACCTGGTCCATCCATATATGGGAGCAGGAAACCATCCATCCTAAACCGGGGCAGTAGATACCTTCGCATCTCCTAAACGGGGCAGAACCTTCCATCCTAAAGCGGGGCAGAACCTTCCATCCTCTACAGGGCAGAACCTTCCATCCTATACGGGGCAGAACTACTTCCATCCTAAATGGGGCAGAACCTCCTTCCATCCTAAATGGAGCAGAACCTTCCATCCGAATGGGGCAGAACCTTCCATCCTAATGGGGCAGAACCTTCCATCCTAAAGGGGCAGAACCATCCATCCTAAACGGGGCAGAACTTTCCATCCTGTAAGGCAGAACTTCCATCCTAAACGGGCAGAACCTTCCATCCTTATACAGGGCAGAAACCTTCCATCCTATACAGGGCAGAACCTTCCACATCCTATAACAGTGCACCTTCCATCCTATACAGGGCAGAACCTTCCATCCTATACAGGGCAGAACCTTCCATCCTATACGGGGCAGAACCTTCCATCCTATACAGGGCAGAACCTTCCATCCTATACAGGGCAAAACCTTCCATCCTATATGGGCAGAACCTTCCATCCTAAACGGGGCAGAACCTTCCATCCTATACAGGGCAGAACCTTCCATCCTAAAACAGGGCAGAACCTTCCATCCTATACAGGGCAGAACCTTCCATCCTATACGGGGCAGAACCTTCCATCCTATACAGGGCAGAACCTTCCATCCTATATGGGGCAGAACCATCCATCCTAAACGGGCAGAACTTTTCCATCCTAAACGGGGCAGAACCTTCCATCCTAACCGGGGCAGAACCATTCCATCCTATATGGGCAGAACCTTCCATCCTATATCCAGGGCAGAACCTTCCATCCTTATACAGGGCAGACAGAACCTTCCATCCTATACAGGGCAGAACCTTCCATCCTATATGGGGCAGAAACCTTCCATCCTATAAGGGCAGAACCTTCCATCCTATACAGGGCAGAACCCTTCCATCCTATACAGGGCAAAACCTTCCATCTCTATATGGGGCAGAACCTTCCATCCTATCAGGCAGAACCTTCCATCCTATACAGGGCAGAACCTTCCCATCCTCAACGGGGCAGAACCTTCCATCCTAAACGGGGCAGACCTTCATCCTATACAGGGCAGAACCTTCCATCCTAAACGGGCAGAAACCTTCCATCCTAAACGGGCAGAACTTCCATCTATACAGGGCAGAACCTTCCATCCTATACGGGGCAGAAACCTTCCATCCTATACAGGGCAGAACCTTCCATCCTATAGGGACAGAACCTTCCATCCTTAATGGGGCAGAACTTCCATCCTAAAGGGGCAGAACCTTCCATCCTAACTGGGCAGAGGCAGACCTCATCTAAAGGGGCAGAACCTTCCATCCTAACTGGGGCAGAACATTCCATCCTAAACGGGGCAGACCTTCCATCCTAAACGGGGCAGAACCATCCATGCAGGGAACCATTAATGCTAATTGTGTTAAACACGTCTTCCTACAGTTAGATGTTTCTCCAAAGAACAGCGAGCTTTTCTGAGGTTTCTGTGGAGGATCCTAAGTTGACGCCGTTGTGTAAGGCTGGTATAGCGTCCACGCCACGTGAGATGTCAGCCCACAGCTGAAAGAACGCTCTGATCACTTTCCTGCAGGTCCAGGTCAGCACGACCGAACCTGAGGAAGGGATGAAGGACACCAGGGAGCCGGCCGGCCGTGAAATCAACATCCTCCACCACAAACAGAGGTCACATGTCACAGTAACTGCAGCCATGATGGACATCATTCAACCAAGAGAAGGGCATTGTGGCTGTTACCATGGTAACGGATTCAGTGTTTGATGTGGACTTTTCTCTGACTTGCAGGACTCAGCTCCTCTGCTAACAAACACAACTCAGTCTTTAAGCAGGATGCGTTACCATGACAACACTCCACAGGCGGGCGGTGCAGGTGAAGCGCTGTGAGGGCGGACCTGGAGGAGGCTGTTTTTACAGCCCAGCTCGGCATGTTTCATGAAAAAACAGCAGAAAGATGAGACGGATGCTGCATCTCTGATCCTCTGGCTGTAGAACGTCTGATTCCAGCTGAAAGGAACTTGACTCACTTCATGACAGAGACACTGATCAGGCGAGACCCCGATGGTCCGTCTGACTCAACACGTGGTCTCACTAGAGGCTCCTGGGGTTTCTGCTGCCTCACATCTCAGAACAACGCAGGAACCTTCAGGAAATGTTCCGCAGCCTTTAGAGGGTTCTGGGTCACAGCGGGGAGAACGTCCCAGCAGTAGATCTGTATTTGACTGGGGGGGGGTCTGTCTGTCACATCATGGATGAGCTGAGCTCTGTGGTTTAGGAGGAACATCCAGCCATGGAGGACGTTCTCTGGCTTGGTTCTGTGCAGGGTCGTGGGGGTTACTGGTCGCTGATGAGCGACCTTTATAAAATAGAGTTTGGTTCAGTTCAGGGAATTATGGCTCTAAAATGCAGAATCAAGTTGAATTTTAATATATAAACTAAAGAAACCAAAGCTACTTTGACGTTTGCTTGACAGTAAAGTGTTGGTGAAGGCTCTCATTTTCAAAATAAATGAAAACAATTAGGACTAAAGTTCAGTTTAGTGAAATAAATTCTGTTTTTTTTTTTTTTTTTTTTATATAATCAACAATTAGAAAAAAATATAAAGAATATTGTAGTGACGGTCACACACCCATTGGTCGGCTGTCAGATCTGGTAGCGCAAAGGATTGTGGGATGCAATTTCTTCTGCTGGTTTTGGCCTGATCTGAGTGGGTGTGTGGGTTTAATCTGTGTTTTTATTGTCTGACTGTTCTTCCGTTCGGTGATCGTTATTTTACCCTGCACCGTAAGTGAGGAGGGGGGCGAGGACAATGACCCCACTGCCTGTTACACTGTTCTGGGCTAGAATTAAAACCCAATTCTGCAAAGTTCCTATCGCTGCCTCGTTCTTAGTAGCGTTGCTACAATATGAAGGAAGAATCTCCTAATCCGATATGCGACGTCATGTGACGTCATGTGACTGCCTGCTAGCATGGTGGAGACGCCGTACCGGAACGGGTCTTTCTTTCTAATCTCTGTGTTTTTAACTTTTTCTGATCTCCTGTTCTAAATAGAGGAATAAATGCTGCTGATAAAGACGAATCATTTTAATGTTCAAACATCCAGTAGACATTCAGACAAATCTTTGTTTGATCTTGGAATCGTCCATCTGCTCTAGATCTCTACAGATCAAAGGGAAGACGCAGGACTAACCGCCAGGACTTTGGAGGGAAAACAGCATCACTGTCATTCATGTCGCCGTGACAACAGCAGCGAAAGGAGGGAGCAGCAGGAGGCAGAAAGGGAGGATGACAGAGGAGAACCACACAGAACTAATGCAACATGTTGCTCTCTGAACGTGGTTCTTCAGGCTGGCGCTGCAGGACGGTGGCTCCACTTCAATGTCAGGATTTTCCAAGGTCCGGGAGAGAACCTCCACTGTGGTTGCAGCGGGAGCTTCAGGAAAACTCGTTACAGCGGCAGCCACATGTTGGGGTGTGGAACCAGCGAATCTGAGCTTCAGCTTCATCAGTGCAGGACTCACGATTGAAGACTACCTGATGAAGACCCAACAGGAATCCTCACGTTCCGAGGCTGTGACTCCCTGGAACAGCTGCACAGAGTTTAACTGGCTCCAGTTGGTTTTTTTACCATGCTTCAACCTGGAAGTGGAAGCTCTGGTTGTGTCTCGTTTTTTTTAGAAGAACATCAAAAATAAAGTTGCTGATGTTAATAGTGTTTTGTTTTTTTGCCATTGCAGGGCCGGTCAGAGTCCCAGCCGTGACCCGGGTCCATCGGTGTCGTGGTACAGAATCCCTCCATCTATGAGAGGTTCTGGAAGGCCGGCGTTTGCTCTCTCCTTCAAGAGGCGCAGCCGTCACAGAACCGGCGGGATAAAACCATGACACAGGCCTCATATGGTACCGGGGTCATAACGGGTCACAAAGGCAGGAACAAGTACCGCAGTAGTACTGCAAGTACTTGTCAGTCTGAGCTCCTATCTGCAGAGATAACGTGGGGGGGGTACGTCCTGATCTGTTCCTGACTCAATGCCGTGTCTGTTCCACCTGAAACACAGTGGAACACAGTGTTCCACTGTGGAACACTGTGTTCCACTGTGGAACACTGACTGATCAGAGCACATGCAGCCCCCCCCGTGTTGTCCTATGGTGAACTCAGCCCTCCTCAGACCTCCAGATGTTCCTTAAAGACTTGCAGAACCTCCCATTCTGCTGTAGACGACTGAACCCTGAACGTAGGGAGGTTCTGACCCTCTTCTCCTGCTGCTTTCACGTCCTCCTCATGTTCCTGGACTCCTTTTGGTCTGTAGGGTTCTCTCTCTTCATGCGTGGACTCCTTTGTGGGAGCAGAGCTTGCAGAAATGTCTTAGTGATGGATTTTCCCCTGACTCTTTGTGAGAAAGGTGAGGACCAGAAAGCGATGATGATGAGTGATGATGATGATGATGGCTGTTTTCCTGCTGCTAGTTTCCCGCTCTTCCTTTCAGACTCTGCAGGGTTAAAGAGGTGTTAACAAAACAATGCTTCTCCTACACTCCTGAACGCAGCAGGCGCCAACAGAAACGACTTGCTGCGCCTGTGTTTGTGTTCCTGAGGACCACCGAGCTGACACAACCCTGCAGAGTCCGTTCACCACGGCCGTTGAATGAAGCTTCACCTGCAGGACGCTCCAACCCCACCCTTCACACAAGGCCAGAGGGACGGCTACTCAGATGGTTCTAGGTCTGGAAGAAACCCCTTTCTCAGTCTGGTGGACTTCCGAGCGTCAACCCCAGCGGTGAGTAAACAGATGTGGAAGTCAGCTCCAGCTGAGCGAGGAGGGACCGCTGCCTGAGGAAACGTCGGCGCTTGAACGGAGCAGGAAGACCTCAGACGGTTACGGTCTGTAACCTCTTCCAGTCAAGACTCGCCGTTCCTGATCGTCCACGTGATCTGCTCTGAATAAATGAGGTTTGTTCTATGGAACAATATCACAACACGGTCGTCTCAACAGGCTTCACTCCAGTTATTGTCAAAATATCAAATCACAAACATACAATAACTGATTGCCTGAACTAAAGTAAAGTAAACTAGCATCCTCTGCCCTTAGACCCTCCTTCTCTGTAAGGAAAAAACAGATTCAGGTAAGAAAAGCAGAAACCTCAGGGGGGTCCACATGGAGGGATCCTCCCCCAGGACAGGTGATGGACCAGAACTCTGAGAGAGAATTAGCTTATCTAACTCTACAACTACATGTTAGAACAGTCCAGCAGACGAGCTTCATCCAGATGGAGTTGGGGGGGGGGGGGGGGGTGTCCATGGTCAGGAACAGGAGCACAGACGAGCCAGAGGGGGGGTCTACAGTCACAGATGCGCCAGGGGGGGTCCACGGTCACAGACAAGCCAGGGGGGGTCCACGGTCACAGACGAGTCAGGGGGGGTCCACGGTCACAGACGAGCCAGAGGCGACTGCTGACTTCAGAGATTCTGTGGTGTTCAGGTCTTGAAACTCAGGACTGTGTTTCCTGATGGATGGCCGCCTCTTGTGCCTCCTCAGCACAGGCGTTTCTGCAGATCCCTTAAGACTCATACAACCACTTCAATGTGGTACGGCCATGAAAATGGAACGTTCCATTGTCGTGTGGGTGGTAAGTCTATCATGAAGTCTTGGTAAGGATAATGGAAGTTCCACGCCCTGACGTACAGGTGACGCTGACGTATGGCGTCCTTAGGCCATGCCCTCCCGTGTCCTACAGGTGTTCACTCTGACCTGCTGCAGCGTGGACATAGAAACATGAGCAGGAACATTTAGTCTCTACGGGGTCACTGAGCGTTCCATGTCCTTGATATTTCCAAAAAGTCTCATTTTTCCAGGAAAATCCCTGATTCTCCATGTTGAAGTGAGTTTGGCGTAAAGGTGAATGAGGTGGAAGCTGACGTGGAACGAACTAAAACTCGACGTGCTTACAGAAGTTCTCCACTTTGTGGGAACGTTCATGGATTTGTCTCCAACTCATTTTCGTCTTCCTTGACCATATTTGGACAGGATGGTTACGTGGCTTCAGACTGAGGCTGACGGATACAGAAAGATCTTTCTGGAGTGGGTTCCTTCAGTGTTCCTGCCTTCTAAGGCTTGCTCTATAAGCCCTCATTACTGCCACTTACAGCTATCTTCCAACACAATGCCCCAAAGGGCCATTTGGGATCATGTGTGGGGCCAAGTGGCCCCTCGGTACATCAGCTGTAATGCAGTAAATGGCTCTTGGTGTGTCCTGCTGGACGGAAGTCTCTGCTGGAGAGGCTTCATCAATCGTCGTCTCAAAACTACGACACCCCGAGCTCCGGCGGATGAAAGCCTCCCGCTCAGCCAGAGTCTCATCTCAGCTCAGGAGATCAGACGAGGTTACGACCAGCAGCACCGAGGAACGCCTGGAAGTAGGGCTGGGAATCACTGGGTACCTCACGATACCATTTGTGATACATGATAATGATGCTATCACGATTATGGCGATAATGCGATAATCAATATATCTCGTCTCTAACAACTCAGGATATATCAAACTTTAAGAAAGAAGAACTTGAAAAATAGCTTTTTGGAAAATATTTCCCCATTTATTTTTTCGTTTTTTAAACACCATGATAATAAACAACTTGAGTCCGATTCTTCTTCTTCGTCCGACCGCAACAGCCAACCTCCCAACGGACCCGCCCCTATCAACCCTCCAAAGAACTGTCTTACCAAATATATGATGATGGCTAATATAACGTATTACAGGGCCTTTAAACATAAATAAAAGGTCAATACTTGATGAAGACGATTCGAGAATCAATCACAGGACTAAATATCACGATATATCACAATATGAATATTTTGCTCCGGAGGAAACACGGAGCAGACCATCAGAGAACCTTCACCGAGACGCACAGAGACGTCTGCGGACGTGGACCCGTGGAGAGTTCCCTCAGAGGAACATCCTGACCAACGCTCTGACAAGAAGGAGGACGTCTCCAAACATCATGCATGGAGGTGGCAGTGTGATGGTGTGGGCCTGCTCTGCAGCAAGTGCAGACAACACGTTTTTCCCGTTTACATAAGAGTTGATCTACTTTTGTGGAATGGGGGGGGGGCTCATCAGCGTTCCCCACAGACGAGACTTCTGCCTTCGCTCCGCATGGGAGGGCGGGGCATGAGGCACGGGCGCCGTTACGCTACCTTTTTAAAATCCGGATTTGAATTCCCGCGGGTCAGCTGGGGAAATAGACAGCAGGATTATTTCAGAGAGAAGCAGCTGATGAGAAGCGGTTTGAACCCCACAGCTGTCCTGCTGACGCTGCTGCACAGTCACAGGACTGTAGATGATGCAACACATGCTGGTCTGAAGCCAACTGCTGATCCAAGCTCAGCTTCTCTGTTGTTATCAGGCAGAACGCCGATACGCTATCAGTTCAACAGACTGACGCCATCTTGGTTCAGACGTGCCTCATTTTGGTCGTCTTCACGTCGTGTGACTTCTAGGGCTGGGCGATATGGCCTAAAAATAAAATCTCCGATTTTATTTTTTTTAATTCGATTTCCGATTTTTTCCCGATTTTTTTCCCCCCCTACTTAAGGAAAGCAATAAGTACAAACGGCAGACAACTTAAAGCAAATGTTGCTTTAATTTAATCAAATGCAAGACAAATGTAACCCCCATTTCTGGGATGAATAATAAATAAATAAACACACTCTTGGAATCAAAGTTAAGTATAAAATTTTTCTTCTTCTCACTCCCTTTTGGACTTGTGTTTATATAATTTTGTTGTGTTTTATATAATTTTTTTCTTGGTTTTATATAATTTTTGTCTTGTTTTTTTCTTATTTTGTTATTCTACTCTTGTTTTCACTTGTCAGAAATGAAAATGTTACTTACTTTAAGTCCCAGCTGTGTTTTAAGTCACACTTTATAGTCTAGACTAAAATCAGACAAACATTCACCTTGAGAGTAGCAGCATTTTCTAAAAAGTTATCAATACAGCTCATATCTGGGTCTTAAGTTTTAAATAAAATAATAAACCCCGTCTTGATGATGAAGCAGCAGCAGTCGCGGTTACCACCCCCCCCCACCCCCCACCCCGCCCGCCTCCGTCCTCTCCCGAAACAAAATCCTACGGTGGCCGCGTCGCAAATGAATACACAAGTAATAATTACAGCGCAGTATTCTTTATTATCAAATAACAGTAAAAAATAACTATCTAACTAATGAACTAACTATACAGGCGTTGTAGAATGAGTATGTGTGTCAGGTCGCGTGTGTGTTAGGGCGCGTGCATGTGTAAGAAGACTGAGCCCGTGCCACGCGACCGCGCGTGAGAGCCTTTGACTCCGATGAGCTCCTTTAGGTAAATGTAGCAGCGTGGAGACTCTTCCTCCACGTCTGTGACAGTAAAGCCACACCAGTTCCACACAACAGAGGAGTTGATTTCTTTCTTGGGAACAAACTGCCCACTCTCACCGGTAGCCATGCTGTCGCGTGCTGTTTCGTGTGTTGTTTGTCGCGTGCCGTGTGAGACTAAAGCTACGGAAGCTCTGAGGAGCAAAAAATGCGCCACATAAAAACTCGATTTAGTTATTTTTGAAAACGCCCGTAACAAAAAATTCGAATTAATTCATTTGATCGATTTATCGCCCAGGCCTAGTGACTTCATTTCCTGTTTGTGTCTGAAGGGATTTCAGGCTTAAACACTGAATAAAAAGAACAACAGAGACTTCTTCCAGAACATGAGAAGCTCACCATGGAAACCAGGACAGACAGAGTTCCTTCACTCACAGAGGCTCCAGAACAACCAACACGGGTTCTGCTGCATCTGCTGGGTTTTCAGTGGCTTTGTCCTCCTGACCCAAAACTCTCTACGCCCTGCAGAAAACACACTTTACCTCAACGTCCTACACTGTCCTGGACACAAAGCTCCAGTTTCCTCCATCTCCTCTGCAGGCCTCTGACTCTAGCTTTGGTGACGGCGTTTGGACCCTGAACCCGCCTCACTGCGTTGTAGAACCTGCTGCGATTGGCGAATGCAGCTCTCAGCTCGGACGTCCTGAAGAAGGAACCCTGTGCAGAATCTCACCGTGTTCCAGAAAAGAGGGTTGAAGGCGATGGCAGCTACAGCAATGCAGAAGCTGGAGTCCTGAAGGTCGACGTGTCGC